>JANAVB010015742.1:0-69819 GCA_029216955.1 Iris pallida
CCACTACGAGTTCTTGGTAATGCCGTTCGGTCTGACAAATGCCCCTGTCGTCTTCATGGATCTAATGAATGGGGTGTTCCGTCCGTTCGTTGATAAGTTTGTAGTAGTCTTTATCGACGACATCCTCGTCTACTCGAAGGATCGAGTGCAACATACAGAGCATCTGCGAACGGTACTCCAAACCCTTCGAGAGAATCAATTGTATGCGAAAATGAGCAAGTGCGAATTCTGGCTAAATAGTGTCTCATTCCTTGGGAACATCATCTCCGCCGTAGGCATCACAGTCGATCCAAAGAAAGTTGAGGCAGTCGCTGTTTGGAGACGGCCCGCATCAGTTAGCAAAATTCGAAGCTTTCTAGGCTTAATAGGATACTACCGACGCTTCGTGAAGGACTTCACAAAGATTGCATCGCCGTTGACTCGCCTCACCCAGAAAGGAGTCTTATTCAAGTGGTCAGACGACTGTGAAGCTTCCTTCCAGGAGCTCAAATAACGGCTCGTTTCGGCCTCGATACTTGCTCTTCCTGAAGGGATGGAGGGATTTCAAATCTTCAGTAATACTTCTGGCCAGGGCTTGGAGTGTGTGCTCATGCAGTGGGATAAGGTGATATATTTTGCTTCCTGACAGTTAAAGCCGCACGAGAAGAACTACCCACGCACGACCTAGAATTAGTGGCGATTGTGTTTACGTTAAAGCTGTGGCATCACTATCTCTATGGCGTGGCGTACAGGATTTATATGGACCATAAAAGCCTCAAGTATCTCTTCACCCAGAAAGAATTGAATTTACGGCAGAGGCGATGGCTCGAGCTGATCAAAGACTATGACTTGTCAATCGACTACACGCCAGGCAAGGGAAATATGGTAGCGGATGCGCTGAGCTGAAAATACTTAGCTTCGTTATGCATCAACGATCGACTGCTGCGTGACTTGGAAGGAATGGGTATTGAACTCCGAGTTCGTTTCAAGATGTGAAACTGGCACAACTGCGGGTGGAACCGAGCCTACTGGAGAGGATCAAGTCTGCACAGAAGGACGACCCATACCTGGAGAAGATGCGTGTTTTCCATAAATAAATTCCTTTATTTATTGTGTATCTGGGAAAATTACAACTGTAGAAATCTGATCTAGAAGACGATCACTTTATCCCTTGGACTATGTGAAGAAGAAAAGCTCTCAAAATTTTGACAGTAGATAACTATGTATCCCTACAATGAATGAGAAAAAGAACTCTATTTATAGAGTCAAAAATAATAACTGAAAAGATAACTGTCTTCACAGCCTGTGCTTAGTTGAAAATCACGCAGGATTTAACATACGCAAGGTTGTGAGCAGTTACTGGACGTGGCCTGTAACTGTTGGACATATGGCAATCATGCATGAGTCGTGTGCAAGTTACAGGACACGCAGGCGAGAGATCAGTGGCATGGCTGCCACGTACTCCGATTTGATGAAATCTACGCAGACTTGTTGAAGACGAAATCCACGCAGACTCGGGGTAGAAAGCTTCTAAATCCACGCAAACTTGGGGCAAGAAGCTCTAGAATCTACGCAGACTTTGATGAAGAAAACTTCAGAATACACACAGATTTGGGATAGAACTGCCAGCTGTCTTGATTCAGCGTGCCTCGACTGACACAAAATCGCTGGTAGTGATTGCTTTTGTCAGTTACATTAATGACAAGAAGCTCTTTTGGTATGCCAACTTGACAAAGGTTGAGTCTTGCTGAAGAAGATTTCGAAAATCACGCAATAGACGGCTGTGATCTCTCGAATTTTGTGCATACGTAGCATACGAAGAGACATTCTTCGACTGTTGTGCTGTCAGTCATAATTACTCTCTACAAATGATGAGCTGTCTCCCCAGCGTGATTTGTAAATATCTGGATCAACTGAGCGTGACTTTTGACTCTGTCCGATCAACTCAGCGTGACTGTCATTTTTAAAGGCCTACAAGACCCCCTTCAAAGTTTTCGAAAAATTGAAAAGACTTCAAAATTTTCGAAATACTTTGAAAATAAGATGATAAAATAAAAGTCACGCTGTGATGACTTTAAAGAGATATTTATTCCTGAATGATTGGACTGTTGGGATTCTGTGCAGTTAAGATCCCGTATCAATCTCCTAAATCGAGGCAAATCATGATGGGCCGTTTGGAATTCTTCATAAGCCTATAAATAAGCCATAGATTACTTCTTTCCTTCTTTACTTGCATTTGAAAGAGAGAACCCACAGAAGAGAACTTCATCTTCTCCGACGAACTCCTTCCTCTCCGACTTCTTCTTCTACTTTTTCAGCAGCAATGGCTCCCAAAAAAGTGATGCTCATGCCAAGGGGAAAGCCCCTGCGACTTCGTCGCGTGCCACAACTGACAGACTTCCTCGACAAGAAGTCCCGCGAGCTCCTATGCATCGTAAGTGATGGGAGAACACAAACTGTCGAAGACGAAGATGAACTCCACATAGAATTTTTTAGGATCTTAAGATATTAAACTTCAGAATATATCCCCCCTCCTTAGGGCAAAGGATATTTAATAAAGTATGCCCCCTCTTTAGGGTCGGCCATACTTCACATCTTCGTGTTTACGAAGCTCTGTGTTTCACGCAAAGGAGCATGGTTCTCATGATTCTGCGTGACTTTTCACGTTGGCAGAAATGTCCATGTTGAAATAGTCACGCAGCTTTCAGGATGACGCTGCGTGATTTTTCACATGTTGACAGAGATGTCAATGTTGAATTATTCACGCAGACTTCTGAGAGTCATCTTCTGGATAGATTAGTCTTGATCTGTCAGCGTGTTTTTGTCATTTCCACTTAAATGTGATTCTGGCAAATGATGCGTGACTTTCATCCTAATCTGTCTGAGCTTTGCGTGAATTAATCATCCGCGTGAATAAATCACTCAGCATGTCACAGTAATTATCCATGTGGAGTCTGCGTGACTTTTAATTTTTCTTCAAATACTGTAATACACGCATAGACATAGGTATATCTGACTTTGTCTTCTTGTCATTTTCTGTAGTGAACATCCGAAGCGAAGAAGCAGATTTTGAGGGGTGCTTGAGTATTTCATTTAAGCATGATCTATCTCATATAACATTCCCTCATTTTGATCTTCCTGAAGCAAGACTATCACTGTTGGCCAATCAAGACCACACAACTTTACTCTGCTTGATGAATGGACAACCTTTCCAGAGTCTGGATCTGGTATCCCATAAGAAACCAGCATTCTTGTTCGGAGATGCTATAGCACAAAAATCTCAGCCGAAGGGCATCAGGGAGAAGGTGTGTTTCTGCTTTGAGGGGGATGTGAAACAACCCATGTACTGGCCAAAGGTTTCCCGGGGCTTATCAATCATGAGACTTATGCATGCCAGCTACCCGAGAAAGATGTCCTGGTATTTGACAGAATATCAGCAGGCGAAGGCAAGCCGTATTATTTACAGGAAAGAGGGATTTTTCAGTGCCCCGGAGGATCATGTATCAGTATTTCGGGGTTTGAAGCCTGGATGCATACCACCTGAAGATTCAGCCATATTGATGCCATTCAGGATGCCCATTTTCATAAATGAATTCATGTCTAACAAGAATGCATTCTATCCCACCGACTCGACGCCGAGGATGAATGGCCTAATGAATCAGGAGAATGTAAGATGGAAGACTTTGGTCAACTGGGCTTTGGAGAATTTCGCGACTGAGCTGAAGAAGATAAATCTCTATAATGCCCGTCAATTCATCCTACGGCTTCAAGCCTAACCCTTCCTATTCCTGGCTTTGGTTGAGAGATACAATCACAGGACGGGGACCTTTATGACTCCGAAAGGAGAGATGGGCTTCGCCCTTCATGAGATGGAATACATCTCACACCTGCCTTCAGGCTCGCTGCCGTATGAGGAATATGTTCCTACGACAGAGGAACTGAACTTTCTGTCAGAGAAGAACCCAGAGATGGTCCATCTATTTGAAGAGATGATGTGCCATTTTGGCACATGTACTCTATATTATAAGGGTTCCAAGGATGAAGCTGGCAACCACATTCAGAAGTGGATGTCCTACCTTTTCATGAACCGTGAAAAGGATGAAAAAAAAAATAGAAGAGGTGGTATCAGATTAGCAACTTCAAACCTCTTTCTGAAAGTGAAATCACTTATTTGCTGGAGAAATATGATTGCAAAGATTTCACTATTACTGAAGACTGGTACGAGTTCAAAGCTGGAACCACTTTCAGCTCTTATGTTAGACAGAGCGGAAAGAGTCTGTCAAGGAACGGTCATCTGGCCGGATTCTTATCCCTGTGGTTAAGAAGATTCATCATTCCTGGCTCCAGCTCTTTGGACAGGATACACAGAGGTGTTATCTTTGCAGCGGTGCCTTGTGTATGGTTACAAGCTGGATTTGTTATCAGCGATGACCTGTAGGCTGAATGCAGGTCTCCGAATTTTGTCACTAGCATGCTGTCTGCTCAGAGGATGATGACTGAAGAATTCCCAAGGATAGAGATGCCCTTCACGTATCTTTATGGTTGGCTTCTCCTTCATCATGATGGTCTGATACCTCCAGGGCAGGAGGAAGTAGTAGTCTTTTTCTGGAGAGGTACTCTGGAGAGACGTTCTGGAAGGTTCACACCCTCCCAGAATGCAGAAATGTCTTGAATAGGGCGTCACATTGGTCTATCCAATGTGTCCCTCCACCATCGGGCTATGAGAGTATGCCCTTAAATATGATTGACGGAGATATGGGAAACCGGCTAGATGATGTAGCCTTCCAATGGTTACAGAAGATCCGTCCTTCTCATCTAGTATACCGTCACGAAGAAATGGCATATCTGGAGCCATATTTACCAAGCCGTTTTGCCAGACAATTTGGGTATGACCAACTCCACGTTGGGAATGCCACTACTTGTCTATCTGCTCGTGGAGGACTCATCGACGGAGCTCGAGCTTGGAGATATTTTGCGGCTAGAAATACAAAGGTCGTATTCTCTATGCCTAATCCTTTGTCTAGCTCGGGGCCAAAGATGCTTTATACGTATGCTCGCTTCTATGTGTCATCGAGCACTTTCAGGCCAAGTTTCAATCTGAAGACCTTTGTTGCAGAGGATGATCCGGCTCCATCGAAGAGGTCGAAGAGGAAAATTGTTATTCAACACTTTCCTTCAGAACCCGAGGATGAGACAACAGAAGTTGATCCTCCCTATGAATTATTCCAGGAAGGAAATTTTCCTGACGAGGTTCTTCCTCCTATATTTATATCTCTTTCTAAGAGGAAGAGAAGTGACGAATCTGAGACCGTCTCCAAGAGGAGTACTAGGTCTCAAACATCCAAGAACAAGAAAAAGGGGTCTCGGTGACCGCTACTTCATCTTTGGGCGGTATCTCAGTTGATGAAGACGATGCCGCTGATAAGGATGAAGAGACTGATGAAGATGACGCTCCTTTAATAAGGAGGTCAAGAGGGAAGTATGTTAAGAAGTCTGTCAGCAAAATTAAAGGCAATAAACTCCTAGAGACGATCATGAGTGGAGGAACTTTGCCGTCAATAAGACCTTCTGAGAAGACTGAGTCTGATAATATTCACCTTGCAACAGCTTCAACTGAACAGACTGAAGTAGTCTGTTCATGCTCAGGAAACAACTGCTCCAACCACAAGTGGAGTAGCTATCGAACCCTCAGAGACGAGGATAATCCCATTTGAGCATGGGACTGAAGGCGTCATTCAAGCACTGGATGATCAGATTAATTACTCTGAAGAGGAACCAGCTCTAGAAAAAGTTTCAGAACAGCCAGAAGTTCCTGAAACTCAGGCTGAAGAAAACATTTCTGTGACCAGAGGCAATGAAGACGTGCCGGCGTCTGAGCTATCAGCTGCTGATGATCTATTGAAGAATGTTTGTCAGGACATTATTCTTCGGACCGATATTCCAGAGACGAACCGACAACTAACACTGAGCTTGCTATCGTCACTGTTCCAGAGATTCATGAAGATGTGAATATCATTGACTCTGAATCAGAAGTTCATCCTGAGGATGAAGAAGAAGAAGCTGAAGGAGGAGAAGACTGGCATGCTGGCACTTCGACTCCTTATGATGAAGATAAAGTGAAAGGGAACAGAATGGAACTTAGCCCTGAACCTGTTCAGTCACCGAACAATGCTTTAGCACCTAGTAATTCTGGAGCTGGAAGCAGCCATATAAAGCAGGTATCGGATACAATCATGGAACGGCTGCGAGAAGAAGCAAGACTCCCTCCACATACCGAATATGAACCTCAGCCAGGTAAAGCTTTATTTCAGATTCTATTTCTGCTATTTCTCTTCCTTTAAATGCTAATCATATTTTTCTTTAATTGTAGGAACTGCTGCAGCAATGAGCTCGACTCATCCGCTTATCCAAGCTGATGCTGATGAAGAGAGTTCACACTTGCCAACTTCTCCTGTCGCACATACTTCTGTTCCGAGGATAGAGAATATTCAAGCTTCTTCTTCCATGATGACAGCGACTCCTGGATTTGAGACTGGGCTAGCAAGAACCCTGGAATGTATCCGAAATCATTTATTCATATCTAGATACATATTCTAGACGTTTCTTGAAGGATGAAGCTATGCCCTTTTCTGATCTCAGAACTATGGTCAAATTCCCACTGATGGCGCTGCGACATGCTGGTTACGCATCTCAGTGCATCTTCTTTGAACATCTCCTGGATGAGTTAGAAGTAACTATCCAAAATACTGGAACCAAGAAGGAGGACATTCAATCTTTAACTGAAGCTGAGATTGAGCAACTAGAGAATGAAGTACAGTCCCAACAGCAGCTCTAGAAACATTTCTTGCCTCTTCTACTGAAAAATTAGTAGAAAAGGGCGAAGAAATATTAGCTGCTCGTCAAAGTAGAGTTTTTAGAAAAAGACAACGCATCCAAGACTGAAGAATTGAAGAAATTGAAAGAAGAATTAGCTCGTCTTCAAGAGCGCATTGCCGTCATGGAAACAACAAGCTGAAGTTGCTACGGCTTATATCTTTGAAGCCGAACGTTGTGAGATTCTTCAGAAAGAACGGGAACAGATGCAGGCGGAACAGTTTGAAGAAGCCAACCGTCGCCAGTCTGCCATCATTACTTTTGATGAACAGAATGTTACAATTGTAGCAGCAAAAGAGTTAGAAAAACTCATGAAGAGAAACTGAATGTTGTTCTAGATCGTATTAGGGAGCTGATAACTCCAAGCAAGTGAATCCTTTTTATTTTCACTTTCACTTGTATTCCATGTTTTGATTATGAAATGACAACAAATGAAAGTTCTTGATCTGACTTCTGGTTTTGCTGTTTTGATAATGATTCTTAGATATTTAGAAAATATGTTCAGAGGTAAATAATACATGACATATTTCAGTAGAATAGAATATACAAACGAACTTTGTAATTCTATCAGATGATATTAAACCAGAAATGATCTTAGTTTAATACTGATTGGAAAAATAGAATTCAGACATAAAAATATCTTTGAACTCAATTTTTCATGATCTTTGGACTTGGAAATCAAAAGACTAGATGAATGAACGGATTAACCGTCAGATTATAATGAACGGGCGAACCGTCGGATGAACGGATGAACCGTCAAGTATTAATGAACGGACGAACCGTCAGATGAACGGATGAACCGTCAAGTATTAATCACTTTTTTTTTAAAACAGCCAATACAAACCATGTTGGAAGTCAGAATGTTGCAATAGAAGTCCCCGATACTTGTATCGGAATCCCAAGAAGTGGTACTAGAAGAATCAGATCTCTTATCTTCGTCAGACTCGGGATCTTCATGGATAATATTGATAAAAGGAGTAGGAGCTATATAGCCCAATCCGCATTTCGTCCTTCCATATTTCAGAGGAGGAATACGAACAGGCATTTTTCTTCCTTTTCCACTATTGAGGCCAGTCCTGAAGTCATAGCCCATATTTTTGATGATGTCTTTAGATTGCTGACTATAACGACGTAGTTGTAATCTTCCAGTGTCATCATTTTTCTTCATCTTCTAAATCAGAAGGACTTTGGGGCCCTTTATAGAAGAATATTGGAATGTCTCCTGGCTTTCTGCTGGGAACTAGAAAGTATGAAGATTGTACAGGTTCTAGGGATACATCTGTATGAACAGTCTGTACAACCCCTATGGTTATTGCGTTCAAGTCATCTAACAAATGTAAATAACTATGAACATAATTACACACATCAGCATACTGCAAAGATGGAGACTTTTCATTAAATGTAAAAGCAGCAGTATTTACATTGGAGAAGGCTGAGCCTTAGAGATTTTAGCCAAGTCAATGACTAAAGGGGGAGAAAAGAACGAGAAGAAGCGTTGTTTCGATTAAGATCGATAACAAATGGCTCAGAAGAGGTGAGCTCCCTTGAAGTTTGAGATGGAAGAATAATCGCCCTCCAACTGGAATTAGCAGAGTATCCTGTTTCATATGTGGAGATGCAGGAATTACAGTACGCCCACTGACAGGAATAATCATTGTGTCTTGAGCAAACGACTGAGGTAACGGAGAAATCCGTCCACTCACCGGAATGATGAAAGAACCTTCTTCAGAGAGTTTGGGAGATTGTTGCTGAATAGTTCGACCTTTAACAGGAATTATTAAGGTCTCACTTTGTGAATCCTCTTTCTCCATAGCTTGTATAACCCTTGTATACTCTTCTTTGTACATTCGGGAATCATTGAAATAAGCTTCAACCCCATGGAAGGGATTTATATCAGCAACTTCTTTTTGTACTCTTCCATTGCTATCAATGTATTTAAAACACTGATGAAGAGTAGAAGGCACCACATTATTTTCATGAAGAAAGGGCCTCCCCAGAAGAAGATTATAGGATCCCACGATCTCAATCACATAGAAAGTGACTTTGGATCTGAAATCACCTATTTGAAGCTTCAGATGAATCTTTCCCAAAGGCTCGCTTCGGCTTTGATTGAATCCCAGGATAGTAGTAACCGTCTTAGAGAGCTTGTGAAGAGGGATTTTTAGTTCATCCAACAGACTCTTTGGCATTATGCTTATAGCAGACCCTGGATCAATGAGGATACGATCTATCTTCATTGTATCGATATAACCGGTGTAGTAGAGAGGCCGATCATGTCGATTATCCTCCAATAGCATGTCGTCTTGTGTAAAGGTGATATTTGGGATAATTTCCAATACACTGTTGCAATGTAAGCAAGTGGCAGGTTCTGCATCTGGCTTCTTCAATTGTGCAAGACAAGAGTCAGCTTGTAGAAGTGCTTCACTTAATGTCTCCCGAGTCTCTTTGGAAAGACGTAGAAGTTCAAAGAGGGACATTCTAGCTGGAGTATTAAGCTGAGCTAAAATCGAAATTATAAGGCTTCTGAAGTCCAAGAGGAGAGGACTTCTTGATTGGCTTATCAAACCGAGCCTGTTGTTTGCCTTTCTCCAGAGCTGTAGGCTTGGGAGGAACAGGTTCAGTGGATGATTCTTCTTCAGGAGGAACATTAGAAGCATCTTTATCAGCTGGAGGGATATCAAGAGGATCCTCAGATTTTTGGAATAATCCTTTAGATAAGGTTTCCCCGTTCGAGTAGCACTAACAAGTGCTTCTTCTTTCTCTTTTGGCTCTGTGTCAGGAATAGATCCAAGAGAAGTCATATGACATGATTTAATCTTTCCAGCCTTCTTGGACTTTCGAGAAGTAGTCTTTTGAGGAGAAGGCGATTCAAAATCTGCCACTAGATCAGGATGGATCCACATGATTTCTCCAGTTTCCAAAGTGATTGGCACTAATCCTTCAGACCGTGGAGGAGGAAGATTCACTATGTCAAGAGTTGCCTTGGGAATAGGAACGATCCCACTTTCAAGGAGTTGAGGAGGGAAATCTCCGAATTGCATAGAGACGACGTTGGAGGTGACGGTCTTCTCTTTTGGAGTAAGAGAGATAGCTCCAGATTTAATCATTTCTTGGATCTTTCCTTTCAGTACATAACATGTACGAATTGTATGACCCAGCATTCTGTGATATGGGCAGTATTTGGGATGATCTGTTTTACCAGCTTCATCAGGTTTCTTGATCTCAGGTAATTGTATCTTATTACCTTTCAGCAGACATTCAAAGATACCAAGGACATCGTCGTCATCGAAAGAATATCTTCTTTGGGGCGAGGTGTTCTTGGTTGTTGAGTTGTAGGAGAGTTTGAACAGTTGATGCATCTTTGCTTGAAGATTAACTTCAAGAGTTTCTTTTCCCTTGCGAGCATTGTTTTTATTGTTAGTACCTTGACCTGTTTCTTTAGGAGTCATCTGCACTCCTAAACCTTTGAAGGTTTCAGCACTAATTTCTGCGGCCTTGGCACTAACTATGAAAGAGGCCAGTCTTGGAATTGAGTGGATCCTGTCCACATGCTGATGATTGGCAACAAGTTTGATTTGCATGTGTCGATGGTGACAGCATCAGGAGTTCCAAGAGGCATCTTCAGAGCTTCTCTTCGAAACCGTTCAATGTACTCTTCTGTAGTTTCATTATTTTTTGCTTGATTCTAATAAGAGCAGACATAGTCATGTCATTGAGCCCTTCATAGAACCGTTCAAGAAACATCTGTTTGAAACGAAAATGAGGTAATGCTCCCATCTGGGAGACTTCTATACCATTCATAAGCCGTTCCCTTGAGACATCCAATAAACACCGAGTAAGGAGGGCGTCGCTTGGTTGCAGCTGATCAGTCATCACTTCAAAGTGATTAATGAACTGACTTGGAGAAGTGGTTCCATCATAGAATGAGATAGTGGAGGCTTGTATTTAGGAGGATACGATACTTGCTTCCATTCTATCGGATAAGGTTGTTTGATGCCTAACCTTTGTAAACCATCTTCTGTTTGAATGCCTCGAATTGAGTTCTGAGATTCCTCAATTCTTCATTAACAATTCCAGAAGATTGTGGAGTTGTAACTTGTAGAGAATAGTTGGGAGGAGGAACAGCATTGTAAGCACTACCCCCAGCTCCAGAGAGACTAGGGTTTGGTTGAGCTGGTCCAGGAGTATTAGATTGTACTGCTGGAGGAACTTGTACTGGACTCATATCAGTGTCAGTTGGTATGGCATCTGGTACAGTCTGTCGATTTTGCATCTGTGTTGCCATGAGTTCATACATCGACTTCATAGTATCAGCCATAGACTTCATTTGTTGTTCCAAAGAAGCAATTCTTTGATCTTGAGGAGTCAAGGAAGAAGAAGGTTCATCAGTATTCCCATCAACCATATAAGTTGTGACTGTACGAGGAATTATTGATGAACTGGTATGTTGTTTGTTCTGAATCATTGCTTTGTGCATCAAAGTCAATTATAGGAGAACTACCCCCAGTAGGAAGAGGTGGGAAGTTAGATTCTCCAAGGAATTCAGAATCATCTTCAGAGATCAAATTTCTTTGACTAGAGGCCAGGACTCTTGCTCTGGTATTTCTATATACTCCATCTGGACTATCAACTCTACCCCAGCATCCCGAGAGGTCATATTGACAGAAGCAAACAAAGGCTCATCTTCATCAGCATAGGTTCACACTGAATCCGATTGAAGACAGATTGTCGTTTTGTTTGACATCTGCATTGCATTGTGACTCTTGGCTGGAAGTCACATTCATGATCAACATGATCATGAGCCATTGATTGACATCTGCATTGAATTATGACTCTTGGATAGAAGTCACATTCAGCATGGTCCTTTGACACAGAATCACTTCTCTTCTGTTGAAGATATTCTCGTAAATCTGTTTGTGAAGATTGAGGAGTATATTTCCTGTTCTTGGGTCTTGACGGCTCTTGATTATATAGAGAATGATTAATATGCCACATAGTTTCTTGCATACTCTGCATCTGGATCTCTTATCCTTGTTTCCAACTGGTATGGTTTCTTAACACCAGAAGTGTTAATTTTTGTTCTTAGATCAGTTGGAGGTAACACATTGGTTTTGGACACATGGAGTTTTCCTTCCATTGATCTGGATATTTGCAGAGAAGGAAGAGTTGAACCACCCCCTTGATTAGGAGTTGGTAACAGACCTTTTCTAGACAAATTCTGTGCCCAATTCGAAGAATCATAGAAGAAAACATTAAGGAATGTTTCTTCTTAGACTCATTCAAGTTTTGAGACATAGAATGTCCAGAAGGAAGAGTAGTCAAAAGACCATCTCCTTTTCTTTGACTAACAAAATTGTCAGTCAAAGCTGTTCCTGAAGTAAAAACTACAGGAGCAGAAGAAACAACTAAAGAGTTATTTCTTTTCGAAGGGACTTTGTGTGGAAGACCACCCCCAGTTCTGGTAGAACTTGGCAAAGAGGAAGAGATAGCTAAAGAGCTATTCTTCTTAGATGAAACACTGAAACAGGCTTGGTTAAAGAACCAGTGCTGTTGGCGTGACTTTTGACTTTGGAAATACACGCTGGAACAGATTTGGCTAAGGAGCCAGTATTGTTAGCGTGACTTTTGAGGTTGAAATTGCACACTGGAACAGATTTGGCTAAGGCCAGTACTGTCAGCGTGACTTTTGAGGTTGAAATTGCACGCTGGAACAGATTTGGCTAAGGCCAGTACTGTCAGCGTGACTTTCAACTTTGGAGACACACACTGGAACAGATTTGGCTAAGGAGCCAGTACTGTTAGCGTGATCTTTGATTGCTGTCATCTTCGAGCGCACAAGAGTGTGCGTGCTTGCGTAGAGTTCTTGCCAGTGTTAGGAGCAGACACTGTGGCAGAGACTTCACCATTGGCTGCCAACTGATTCTTAGGGACATAGATAGAGTGTCCCTTCGACTTGGCATGTGATGGAGGCTGTAGTGGCTTACCACTCTTAGCCCGCTGCATTTCTTCATAGGCGAGTTGATCGAATTGGATCGTCATCACCTTCTTCGTCGAGCCGATTGACGAAGTATCGCATTGAGTTGTTGCCATCTCAGAAGAGGAGATGGTTTTCCCCAGCAGAGTCGCCAATTTGTTTTCCATAAATAAATTCCTTTATTTATTGTGTATCTGGGAAAATTACAACTGTGGGAATCTGATCTAGAAGACGATCACTTTATCCCTTGGACTATGCGAAGAAGAAAAGCTCTCAAAATTTTGACAGTAGATAACTATGTATCCCTACAATGAGAAAAAGAACTCTATTTATAGAGTCAAAAATAATAACTGAAAAGATAACTGTCTTCACAGCCTGTGCTTAGTTGAAAATCATGCAGGATTTAACATACGCAAGGTTGTGAGCAGTTACTGGACGTGGCCTGTAACTGTTGGACACATGGCAATCATGCATGAGTCGTGTGCAAGTTACAGGACACGCAGGCGAGAGATCAGTGGCATGGCTGCCACGTACTCCATTTGATGAAATCCACGCAGACTTGTTGAAGACGAAATCCACGCAGACTCGGGATAGAAAGCTTCAAAATCCACGCAAACTTGGGACAAGAAGCTCTAGAATCTACGCAGACTTTGATGAAGAAAACTTCAGAATACACGCAGATTTGGGATAGAACTGCCAGCTGTCTTGATTCAGCGTGCCTCGACTGACACAAATTGCTGGTAGTGATTGCTTTTGTCAGTCACATTAATGACAAGAAGCTCTTTTGGTACGCCAACTTGACAAAGGTTGAGTCTTGCTGAAGAAGATTTCGAAAATCATGCAATAGACGGCTGTGATCTCTCGAATTCTGTACATACGTGGCATACGAAGAGACATTCTTCGACTGTTGTGCTGTCAGTCATAATTACTCTCTAATAAATGATGAGCTGTCTCCCCAACATGATTTATAATATTATCTGGATCAACTGAGCGTGACTTTTGACTCTGTCCTGATCAACTCAGCGTGATTGTCATTTTTAAAGGCCTACAATGCGGAAGCTGATATCGACGGAAAAAGCGTCCGACTTTACAGAGGACGAGTCGGGAGTGATGCGAGTGAAGGGACGGCTATGCGTTCCGATGATGCAGAACTTAGAAAGGAGATAATGTCGGAGATACATTATGCAAAATATTCTTTGCATCATGGTAGCACCAAGATGTATAAGGACCTCCATATTGTATTTTGGTGGCACGGCATGAAGAGGGACGTAGCGCTCTTTGTGTCAAATTTATGGCCTGTGAGCAAGTCAAAGCTGAGCACCAGCGACCGGGCGAGAAGATGCAGAACCTTGCCATTCCAGAGTGGAAATGGGATCACGTTACTATAGACTTCGTTGTTGGCTTGCCGAGGATACCGCGGGGAAACGACGCTATCTGGGTCATCGTCGATCGATTAACCAAGTCAGCATACTTTATCGCCATCAAAGTTACTTGGAGCGTCGACCGCCTTGCTCAGATATACCTTGATAAAATAGTTCGGCTGTACGGAGACCCAGTATCTATCGTCTCAGATCGGGATGGACAGTTCGTAGCGCACTTCTGGAGTAGTCTTCATTCAGCGTCGGGGACCAAGTTGAAGTTTAGCTCAGCTTATTATCCTCAGACTGATGGCCAAACAGAGCGGGTGAACCAAATTCTCGAAGACATGTTACGACTCTGTGCGATCGACTTGAAGTCAAGTTGGGACATCCATCTACCGCTGGCCGAGTTTGCATACAACAACAGCTATCAGTCCATCATCCAAATGGCGCCGTATGAAGCTTTGTACGGCCGAAAGTGCAGATCGCCGATTTGCTGGGATGAAGTCGGGGAACGACAGATACTTGGTCCGGAGCTGGTGGAGCAGACCGTGCAGAAGGTCAAGTTAATACGGGAGAGATTAAAGATAGCATAAAGCCGGCAGAATAGCTATGCCGACACGCACCGACGCCCCCTCGAGTTTTCGGAAGACGACCAAGTATTCTTGAAATTCATGCCCATGCGGGGAGTTTCCAGGTTCGGTGCGTAGGGGAAATTGAGCCAATATTTGTTGGCCCGTTCGAAATATTGAAGCGAGTCACCACGGTAGCTTACCAACTCGCCTTGTCGCCTGCGTTGTCAGAGGTACATGACGTCTTCCACGTATCACAATTGTGGAAGTACGTGCATGATCCGAGCCATGTGGTGGATTTGGGTACGCTGGACCTGAAGACGGACTTATTATATGTCGAAGAGCCGGTACAAATCTTGGACCGCAAGGATAAACTTCTCCGCAACCGTGCTATTCCTCTCGTCCGCGTCCTCTGGAGAAACCATTCGGTCGAAGAGTCGACGTGGGAGCTTGAGTCAGAAATGAAAGAAAAGTTCCATTTATTGTTCTCGTAGAGGTTTCTATTCTTAAGTTTCAAGGATGAAACTTTTCTTAGTTGGTTATGGTGTAGTGCCCCGTCCCTACATCGTGTCCCATACTCCATCTACGGGTGCACGAGAAAGGAACACTGTCGCTATCGATTCGGTCGGAATCGATAGGTCGGGATCGATCGAGTCAATCGAACGGGAACGGTTGAATTAAGATCCATTTCTCGTTATGGAATGTCTTCTTCGGAACCAAGTCCTATATTCAGTGGGTCGCGCCTCAAGGATTGACTCTGCAGCTGAGTCGGGAGAGACCTCCCGTTGCTATGCTTTTCACGCTGCTTGCGTTGGTTTTGACTTTGTTTTCTGAATGTGCTTTCGTGAATGTTTTCCATGGTTTCATGGCTTGCATTTCGAACTCGCATTTCCTATCGAACTTCTTGAATAATGTAGTGTTCTAATCGATTGCTGTGTGATTTCAGGTAATCGCGTAGCGACGTCTAGCGCGACCAACAAGTTCTCTCGCTGAAGTAAACTCAAGGTGAGTGGCTGACCCTTCTCTTCTCGACCTCCTTCCTAGGTAAAAAGGATTAATGCAAGGGCACGAACACGGGAAAAGGATTGAGTTTTCAAAGAGAATGTAGGCTATGTCTTAATAACTAAAAAGGAAAATATGTCTTCGCACGGCTATGGACAACTTGTCGACAAGGCGATAGTTTCCTCAAGCGGCAACCCGAGGCCACGGGACCGTTTCAGCCAAGGAAAAAATAGGGTATAGTCGTGCATAAGGTTTCAGCACAGGTTAAGCGGGAACTTGCAACGGAGCTAGCTACTTGCCTTGAAAGGACCCCGATTAACAAAGCTATACGTCCAGGATGGCTTGTGATGCCAGTGACCAATCACTATTACACTTGGTATGAAAATGATAACAATTGACAGGGAAGAACATGGTAAGTTTCAGAATGCGCGACGCGGTCCGCCGCGGTAAGTTCAACGTAAATTTCATTATGCTAGACATATGCTTGTTGAAATCCATTAGGATGGTTAGAAACATTCATACATTAAGTCATATAAACTCTTCAACCAAATGAGAGCTTGGAACTTAAATAGCCACGCACCAGTACAAAGTGTAATGTACTGATCCTCTCTCCCGCAGGTACCCCAAACCACGAAGGGCGTGCCGCTTAAAATCTCAAGGCGACGTGGACACTTTTGAAGCCTTATCCGCTTGTAAAGGCTTGTTTCTGGATTCCTTTTGAAGAAGACCCCGCACTCAGTCCAAAAGAAGATGACGACTCGACTACCCGCGATAGCAGGTAGAAGTGTTATGTTTTGCTTGTAAAAAGGGATGTAATGTATGGAACGACTATCTCATCAGCGTTCGTTTTAAGTCGAGTCATGTTAGCCCGTGCGGCAATGAATGTAATGAAGTCAATATAAATGAAGTTTTTTATCAATGAAAAGTCTACTTCTATTCTAAATGTGTCAATCAATTTCTCTGTGTACTCTAACTTGATGTTGTGTTTCGGATAGCCTTATGAATGTGCCTTGTGCGACCGCAATTTAGGTTCGCACGGCATCACGCCGGGGGACGACTATCGATTCTACGGAATCGGGGCGTGACTTCTAAAAGTTTACAAGTGGCTGATTGAATGGCATAAACCATGAATATTTTCTTTAAAAAAAGGGTGCTTGAGATTAAATAGTTAGATACATGCCTATGAATGAGACAGAAAACAAACAAATGGATATATTCAACAAAAGAAAATATCCATAAGTTATATGCTTACTCTCAAAAAATATACTTATATGCACCCAAAGGTGTCAAGTGCCATATTGAACTTGACCTAAATCTTAGGTAACTTATTAAGTACCTGGTATCAAACTACAAAGCAGTCAACTTATATGCAAACTAGAAAATTTTTAAGTGCCTGGTTTCACAACTACAAATCAGTCAACTTATATCAAACTACAAACTAGAAAATATCCATAAGTATATATCCTTACTCTCAAAAAATATACTTATATGCACCCTGGTATCAAACTACAAACCAGTCAACTGTAGTCAATTGCAGTGCCAAATACAAAATAGGGAGGGAACAAAAAGTTTTAACATTCTTTCTACAGTCAAACCTGAGATGAACATTTGGTAACTCACAAACTCAAATACACAATTAGAACATTACTTAAGGTGGGTAACACCAACTACCCCTATGCAAGAACTGATGGGACTCCATCTTGGTCCACATCATTCATCCAAGATCGGTAAGAGTTCATTCAAAGTATATCATATCAAAAACCGTACCTAGAAGAATACTGTTGCACAATATGTGATATTTAAAACATGAATTATTTAGACCAAAAATAAATAAGCACCAACAAAACAAAATAAACAGACAAAGATAAAAAAACTATCCAGAACAAGCCATGAGCAATTTTTAGCAACATGTATTTAAAAAAAGCCCTATTTTTCCTCTCTTTTGACAAGAGATGAAATTACAATGCTTTGCACTTATATGTATATATTGGTACAAACAAATAGTACATATGAGGATAAAATCCAAACTTCCTGATAATGCAATGCTTTGCTACAGTAGTTTTGCTACTGCATCAATATGTCCATTTGATTAAGAATGTATCATGTTTAACTGTTCTAGTTGTTGGTGTTTTTGCCTTTGGACTAGGAAAGATAGTCCCCATCGGCTGCTCCAAATGGTGAGTATCTCAATATAATGAATTGCTTGTGTTGAGGTGTGCACATGAGGTGTAGTGGGGCACAAGTTTGTGCCATATGAGAGTATTTTCCTAGAAGAAAAAAGGATTAATTCCAACAAAGATGTAAGTTGATTTTTGTTGTACGGACTCGGACTCAGACACGGACTCCAGGATGTCTCGTGCATGCACGGGAGTGTTCGGGGGGTAGGCGTGGACTGGCATACTTTTATGCTAATTGTGGGATGATCTAACATATCAACTCTATTTTTAAGTATTAGTATTTTAGTCCCACATCGGATAGGAAGATGTGAAGTCTCAACTCCACTCTATAAATAGATTCCCTTGGCCTCCTTTGAAAGATGCACCAAGAAGAGTTAAGGGAGTCTGTAAAGTCCAGGAAGCCGTTCAAGTCTCAAATATGACTTACGAGCTTTCCAGAAGTTCTTCGTAAACTTGCTGGTTCCTGGAAACAGATCGTGTTGGGGCGAATCTTGCTTTGAGCAACGGTGATCTTAATCACCCAGCAAGAACCTTTCCTCTTCTTCTTTCTTCTTTCTTCTCCTTCATCTGAGTTGTAACTCAGTTCTGTCCGTCTGCAACTGCGATTGCAAGGAAGAACGTGAGATTTATTTTCTGAACTCAGTTCTGTCCGTCAGCAACGGCGATTGCGAGGAAAAATGTGCAATTTACTTTGATTATTGTTGCTTTTGTAATCAGATACATATTATAGTATTCCTCTTGGATCTCGAGAAAGATCAGAAGGTGAACGAGTTGAACCTCTGATCTCGACATCGAGTCTACCATATTTGGTCAAGCCCCGAGACTAACACTAGTGATATTGATGAACAATGAAGACTAAATTATCCAAAACTTTCAGACTCAACTTGCTCTAAATTAAATCAACTTCCAGACTAAATTAAATTAAATCAAACTTCCAGACTAAATTGAATCAAACTGCAGTCCAAGAACTGCAGTATGAGTCTCAAATTAAATTAAACTAAAACTAATATCAGTTGAAAACAAATAACCGAAAAACTTATATGAAAATCAAATCTTATGGAAATATTAGAGAAAAGATAAAAGTCATACACACGATCCCGAAATTGAATGTCAGCCGTCGGTCTTATCGGCGGGCCTGAAATTGAGTGGCACCGTCGGTCTTATCGACGATCCTAAATTGGTACATGCAAAACCATGTATAATATGTGGAGAAAGCCCTTAAAACATAAAACCCTAAATAAAAGAAGGAAATTAGGATAAATTTGGGGAAAATTAAAAAGAAGAAGAAAAAAAATTACAAAAGGAAGAAAAGTAGAGAGAAAGAGAAATGAGACAGAGGAAGAGGAATAGAACCTGGGAGATCGAAATAGAAATGAAAGAAAGAGAAATGAGAGAGAGAGAGAGTAAGAGGAAGAGAAGCGAGAGAAAGAGAAATGAGAGAAATAAGGGAGAACCTGGGAGGGAGGTCGGAAGCAAAAGGAGAGCTCTTGTTTCTTTTGCAGCGACTCTTTCAATGTGTGAGAGAAAGAGAAGCGAGAGAAAGAGTTGTTGGTTTTAGGGAAAAAGTTCGGCAGTGGTAAACGAAAAAAAATAGGCACGATTTTTTTGGGGGTTTAGGACATTCAATGTGCGTCCTATTTTTGTCTAATAAATTATGGCGTACTAATGCACGTCATAAATAGATCCATATATTGTATTCTGTATTTTTTTACGACATACAGGGAAATGTATGTCTTAATTTACCTATTTACGGCATACTATTTATGTACGTCATAATTTCAACGTCGTAAAAAGTCACTTTTCTTGTACATATATTCTACTCTCTTTTTTCTTTCTAAGTTTTAGTCTAAAAGGTATATATTTTTGGGTGAGTAATTCTATGGGGACACATTTCGTTGCCTACTCTATAGTCACACTGATGTGACAAGTGATATGGCATGTCCATATCAGCCTAAGGTCAATAATTACCAGGTTTTGGCATATAAATGGACAGTTTTGACATTTAATTACGAGCTTTTGGCATGGGTAGTTTTGGCATGTATAGACAGTAACTAAGACCCAATTTTTTTTCTTTAATTACCATATTCAACCACACAATCATCCACAACGAGTAAGAAACTCAACAGTCATACATGGATATGAACTGCAAAGTATGGCTTTGCCTTGTGATTCATATCAAGATAGCAATTTTTGTGGTAATATTTGAGGCAGGAAAGTCAAATTGTTCTTATTATATACTTTCCCTGATATCCCATGTATCCCAAATTAAATACAATGAAAAGGATCCCAAAGTAGTGGACCGATTGAAGAAGAATTTTCCATCTCTTATTACTAATAACGAGCCAACAAATAAGTGGTAATATTTGAGGCAGAAAAGTCAAAAACTGTTGACCTAAATTAATCTTTGCATCTTAATTACTTATACATGCCAAAACTACGCATCTACGTGCCAAAAATTTGTAATTAAATGCCAAAATTATCCATCTACATACCAAAAACTGATAATTATTGGCTTCTAATTAATTCCTTTTTTTAGGCTGACATGGACACTCCATATCACTAGCCACATTAGTATGGCTATAGAGTATATCAATGAAAATGTGTCCCCATAGAATTACACATTAATCTTTGGGTCTTTATTGCTTCTACATGCCAAAATTACCCATCTACATGCCAAAAACTGGTAATTAAAGCTAAAATTGTCTATCTACATGCCAAAAACTGGTAATTAAATGCTAAAATTGTCTATCTACATGCCAAAAACTGGTAGTTATTGGCCTCTAATTAATTTCTCTTTCTAAGTCTGGCATGGACATGCCATATCAATTGCCACATCAATAAGACTATAGAGTATGTCAATGGAAATGTGTCCCCATAGAATTACTCTTTTTGGGTTGGGGGACTGCCTAATTTTTATCTATCACCTAAAAATTTTTTTTAAATGTATTACTCCCCCTACTTTAGGCGAGAACATATTGTTAGTCATCTTAAATTTAGTATTTCCTATTTTAGATAAGAAATCCTATTTTAGGAGAAATATTTTTTTTAGTCATCTTAAATTTAATATTTATCTCTAATTTAGACGAAAAACATTTTTCTAGTTGTCTTAAATTTATTATTCCCCCTCCTTTAGGTGAGAAACCCCTACTTTAGGCTAGAATATTTTGTATAGTTGTCTTAAATTTACTATTTCCTCTATTTTAGTTGATAATATTTTTCTACTGGTCTTAGTTTTCTCTTGCAAAGAATTTTTCCTCGCCCAAAGTAACTAATAGTTGCTAGAGAGTTCATAATTTTTTTACAAATTTAGAGGACTTTAGACGACAACAGAAATTTTTTTGTCACTAAATATTATTTTGGACGATTAAATTATTTTGGTCGTCCAAGATTTTGTGGCCTAAAGGCTCTATCCTTGTAGTGGATCTATATAGAAAGAGAGCCATTTCAGGAGGATGTTATGCTTGGGGAAGAGCTTATGTGTGGATATATTAATTAAATAGTTTAGTTGAGTTGTAGCTGGAGCAATTGATGATGGAAGAAGGGTTCTAGCTGGAGCTATTGATGGATGAAGAGAGCTCTACATGAAGGAATTTCGCCAAGTGTGTGACAACCTCTTGGTGGCTTCTTGAAGCTAGCTACATAGAATTTTTCTACCAAAACAAAACATATAATAGTAGCACAGTCAGTCGGAGGACAAGAATGTGGTATTATCTTATGGTCTTGCTTGTCGGAATTCTCCATCACCATCACTGATTCACTGTATAGTAATAATTTTAGGTTTTTCTAAGGGCCTTTTTGCTAGGGGCTAGCCCAAAATAGTTCAAGAATATTACAAGTTTGCCATCAAAATTTTTTGCTAGGGCTAGCCCAAGCAAACCTATAAATACCAATTTTTTTTTTATTTTCTCTCTCCTTCTTCTATTTTCTTTTCTCCCTCAACTATTTTCTTCTCTCCTTCTCTTAGGTCAAAGAATTTAAACCCTAAATCTTTTCTTTTCTCCCTACATTTTTTGCAAATTGTTCTCTCCCTCAACTCTAGGTCATTGACTTCTCCAATTTATTGGTAAGTCATCGAACTAAAATATATTTCATGTTTTAAACAAGAATTTCACATATAAAAGTTGAATTATGTGTTAAATGTAGAAAAATATTGAACATGGATCAACCGGAATCATCAAATTTGCCACGTCCGAAGAACACGTTCCCGCAACGTCCGAAGACAACTTTGATGCATCAGAAGCCCTCTTGGTAACTACATTTGAACTTGTAATCGGGTTAAAATTCGTGCTGTGACACAGAGGACTGCCAACACTCTGGCAGTCCAGATCATAGACTAGGACTGCCAGAGTGGTGGCAGTCCTTCACAGAAGAAGGACTGCCAGGACCCGGCAGTCCTACACATATGTAGGACTGTCAGGGTCCTGGCAGTCCTTCTTCTGTGAAGGACTGCCACCACTCTGGCAGTCCTAGTTTATGATACCTGAATGCTGAGTTTTAGTCAGTAAAGGTGTTTAAAATTTATGAACACCAATTGTTGTACAAAAGACGGTCTTGCTATTAACACAATTTGCTATTTATGGATACCAATCTTATGCACGGTCCTAATCTATGAAACCTATTTGCTTTAGGATGTTGTCTAATTGTACTAACCTTTAAGTTTTATTGTAGGACATGAGATCTTCCGATTTTGCGGTACCGACTCCAATTGCAGTCAATGTAGCCCATTTATTCTGGACCGATCTATGTTTTGAATCAAGCGAGGGTGCAGTAAATTGGTGTCGTAAAGTCGGAGGGAAAACAACATTGTTCTAGTGATATCCAGATCGGCCCGAAATCGACCGGGACGACAAACTGTGGTGGTTGCTGTGAAAGAGGTAGTGTGTTCAGAACGCACAAGAAAAATACAATTATCCAAAGTAAAGTTCCAAGAAGAAATATTGGAACGAGGAAATATGGTTTCCATTCACGATACATATTAGAAACGAAGAAGAAGGGAAATGGACAGTAGAAGTGAAGAATGGAACCCACAAGCATGAGATTGCTAAGACACTATTGGGTTATCCGTATGTCAGACGGTTGAACAATACGGAGAAGAAGATAGTCGAATTCTTGTCCACCTACGGAGTTGCACCGAGACAAATATATTCCGTCATACGACATGAAGACGAGAAGAACATGTCTAAAAAAGTCAATATACAACGCCCTAGCTTCTTCAAACGCTGTCCGGACGAAATCAAGAATGGCGATGCAAGAAGTGCTCAAGTTGCTTGTCGATAATCATTATGTTGAGTTCCATAGAAGACATCCCCAGAGTAATGAAGTATTATCAATCTTTTGGGCTCATCCTGGTTGCACAAATTTGGCCAGGTCTTTTGCCGACGTGTTAGTCCTTGATTGCACGTACAAGACAAATAAGTTCAAGATGCCTCTCTTTCATGTTGTCGGGTTCACCTCTACTTGGAAAACATTTTCAGTGGCATTTTGCTTCATGAAGAGTGAGAAACTTGAAGACTATACATAGGTTGGAGAAACTGAAAATACTTTACTGGTCATACAGAGCCGTCAGTATTTGTTACCGACAGAGAGTATGCCCTAATTAATGCTATTCGTATTGTTTTTCCTCAAGCGGATACATTGCTATGCACTTGGCATGTCAATCATAATATTCAAGCCCAATGTAAGTTGAAGTTTCGGAAGGAGGATGGTAAAATTGACATGCAGATTTTTGACGAATTCTACAATGATTGAATTGTGTGTGGCGAGCATCTACGATTGCCAGTTACGCCGCCGCATGGTACTTGTTCAAGCAAAAGTGGGAGGCAAGGGAGTCGGTATGCATTTCTTACATCAAAGATACATGGCTTGAACCGCACAAAGAACATTTCATCTTAGCATGGTCGAATGTGGTGAAGCATTACGGCACGACAACTACCAACCGTGTCGAAGGAGCACACTCTTTATTGAAGAGGCACCTAAAATCATCTCTCGGCAACTTCGTCTCTGTTTGGCAAGCTATACATTTATCAGTAGACCGGATGGAATAAATTAAGGCATCATTTGAGATGAGTTTGAATATAGTCAAGCATGAGCATAGAAAGGAAGTACTCTTAGATGCTTGAATGCGCGTGGTATCTCAAAAGGCGTTGGCCTTAATAGCTGATGAGATTGAAAGATCAAAGTTTGTCAGGCTTGATCCCGAGGTTTGCGGGTGTGTATATCGACATACACTGGGCCTCCCTTGTGCACATCAGATTAATGAATATCGCCGAATCCATTCTATTCCAGTAGATGCTGTCGATCAACGTTGGAGGCAGTTGTCTATGATGCCCCTGGTGAAGACGGACGATGATTTCTTCTCTTTGTCACAAGTGAAACTTCTCCACGCAAGGTGGTGTGCCTCAGTAGGAGCGAAACAGATGTCCATTGAGCTTAAAATCAAGAAATTGCATGTCCGGTGACTACTAGAATGCATGAGCCATCCGTTGTTTCCAATCCTAAAGGCAGGCCTCAAACAAGATTGACTAGTTCAAAGAAGAGAAGGCTGGAGTCGACTAAGAGAGATCTATCATCCTTTGAGCATGTTGAACGAAGCTTACAGCAACCTTCGCTTGCACGAAAGGGCAATCTTATCGCTCGCCGAAAAATAGAGAAAATGGACCTCCCAAGAAAAGATACAGTTGCAAGCCAAACAACGAGTTTGTATATTGACAAATTTCAACCTGCGCTTCGAAGTTACATTTGGTCTATTGTCGATGTCCCCGGTGATGGCCATTGGGATTTCATGCCCTTGCAAGGCATCTTGGTTATGATGACAAAGACGGATGGAGACGGGTGAGGCAGGAGCTGTACGAGGAGTTAGAGACTCGCCTTCCATTCTACTCCCGCATCCTAAGCGAGAAACGGTTGCAAGTTTGTTGTTAAGTATCCCTTGCACCGACAGTGTTACCGGACAGACCACTACATGTCAGTCCCGTCTGCCGACTATTTATTTGATAATAGGTACATGATACCTGTTGTACTTATCTCGCCGGATATTAACAATACATTCTTTCCGATGTGCGCTCCTCCGACGGACCACGGAGTGTCTAACCTATGTACTATAGGTCTGATCGGGGATCACTTCGTTATACTAAAGATGATTGCTCATTCTCCAATTCCTCACCTTCAACAGTTTGGTACAAAAGAGCACCGTCGAAGCCATCGCTTGGACCACACCTTTCGTTGACCAGATCAACCATTGTAAGAAGTTTTGAAGATTGAGGAGCCAAGAGACTTACCTGCTGACCACTACGACGTCGAAATCGACTAAGTATAGATATATTTACAGTTTGACATTTTGTATATGGAGGACCATTTTGTATACAGTGAAATATAAAGTCCAGTAATATATGGAGTAAATTTTGAGTTATATGTGTTTACCTGTGCCTACCTGTGTTATAGTGCCTACCTGTGTACTATATGTGCCTACCTGTGTTATATGTGTTTACCTGTGCCTACCTGTGCTATATGTGCCTACCTGTGTTATATGTGCCTACCTGTGTACTATATGTGCCTACCTGTGTTATATGTGCTTACCTGTGTGTTATCTGTGTTATATGAGTGTTCACTGTCACATCGTTTCAGTTTGAGAAACTCTGTCACAGAGTATCAGTATCAGGACTGCCACACCCATGGCAGTCCTACACTAAAGTAGGACTGCCAGGGTGATGGCAGTCCTAACTAAAACTTGCTGTTAGTTAGGACTGCCAGCACCCTGGTAGTCCTAGTTCAGTGTAGGACTGCCATGGGTGTGGCAGTCTAACTGTAATACTCTGTGATAATTTTCATGTGTGAATCAAATCATCACAGAGTTTCATAGTTAGGACTGCCACACCCATGGCAGTCCTACACTGAAGTAGGACTGCAGGGAGCTGGCAGTCCTAACTAAAACTTGCTGTAACAGCAAGTTTTAGTTAGGACTGCCAGAATTTCAGGTGCTCTATTTACAGTCTTGTGGCTTTTATCCTATCTTGAGATCTGTTATGAGATATATGTACTTGTAAGCCCCCTGAATTTCAGGGTTTATTTTTATTTTTTGAATGAATTATTTTTGATAAATATTATTATTTAATTGTTTAGATCATTAATGTACCTTTCCGTAACTTTGACTTCTGGAGCATCAGGGATGCCAATCTCTGTAAACTATCTTCATGGATTTTGAAGTAGGCAAGATTATCTTCCTGTTGATATATCTTGTCCCACTTGAACTCGTTTCCTTGTGCTCTTTTGGTATCGCGCAAGTTCGGGTCAACTTAGACCGATTAATCATTCAATAATTATTCCCACTTTTATTTTTTTATCGTCGTTTGCACGTCACCGTGACTTTAATTTAGGAGCACCAGACCAGTCATTTTCTCAGAACCAACTTCTCATGAATGATCTACTCAAGACGCTCTCCACCCATGACCTTCGTGTCCCACTCAGACACTCCATTTTGTGCTCCATTTTCTTCGCACAACTTCCGGGTCAATTTAGGCCGATTTATTTTATGCCGTGAAACCTGATTTAATTTTCAATTTAATTTCGGGACCCGACACCGATCCAACCCAGTCGCCCCAAAGTATGGACGTGGCCCATACGAAGCCTACTACCCATATAAAACTTGTGTCCCATTTATTTGAGTTCCCGCATATTATTTATTTTCCCGTGATTATAAATACCCATTTAATTTAATTATTGCCTCATGTCCGATTATGACCCGACCCGGCTCGACCGAATCCGAACCCAAGCTCCATGTTGCCCTCTCATGACTGTCCAAATACCCCATATAATATTTTCTTCCCTATTTTAAATATCTCTTTCTTTTCTATCTTTCCTTTTTTCTATATATATATATAACATAATATTATATGTATACACATATCACTCCTTCTCTCTCCATAACAAAAACACACACACCACAACCCCCCCCCCAATACTGCCAGCAAGAGAAACCCCCCCTTTGGCCGACCTACTTTCCTCCCTTTTTCAAATATCTCTTTCTCTCTCTATTCTTACACTCTCTCTCTTCCTATATTTATTTACACTCACACACACTTAAAACACTCACTCTCCCTCTCTCAACACACAGCACACACTTTCCTTACTCCACTCGGCCGAAACCCCCACCCATGCCGAACTCCACACCCTCTCCTCCCTCTCCTCTCTACTCTCTACCACTTCATCACCATTATCAACTTCATCACCTTTATTATCATCATCACCATCATACTCACCACCATCAACTATTTCATCCCCATCACCAACACCATGCACCACCACCCGAACCACCACCACCGCACGCTTCCACCGCCGTCGAGCCCCCGACCGTCGTGCCCGGCCAGGCTAGCCCGCCCCACCGCAGTGCAGCAGCCTACAGCAGCAACACAAGCTGCAGCAGCGGCGCACGTGCGCGCGCGCGCGGGGCCGTCGTGCGCCGCCGCGCCGCCGCACGGCCGTGGGCGACCCCCACCGGTGCGCGAGCCTCCAGCGAACGCCCCCTGGCCGTCGCCTTCCTCCCCGGTGCGACGCATAGGCTATTCGTGCGTTTTGAACGGAATCCCGTCAGCGCGCGCGAGTTTTGAACTCGGAAATGGCGCTCCGTCGCAGCAACTTCGCACGGATTTTCTAGGAGATCCGACCGTTGGATCGGCGAACTTTTTGCTCCGTCGCAATCTCGGTATATCCATCTTCACTCCTGTCAATTTTGTTCGTTAATATTGTCGTTTGATACCTCAAAACTGGCCGCCAAGTTGACGTTTTAAATTGAACTGTTTTTGGACAGTTTCGTGATGCCAACTTCGCAGGTTCGTAACTCCGCCGTCGCAGCTCCGTTTTACGCACCGTCAGTTCTGGTGCACAACTAGTATAACCATCTTCCTGTCTCCTTTAGGTTTCGTTTCATTATAAGCATGTTTGGTTGGTCGAATTCGACGCCAAAGTTGGCCGTCCGAATTCTTTAATTTCCACTTGTAAAATTCCATTTTGAACCCCGGGACTCCGGATTCAATTTCTGACACCACCAGTAGACTCGTGGCATCGTTCTGGCATGTTTTCATATAAAATTTGCTTGATTTGGAGAACATGGGCCATGGCACGCATTTCGGTGCAAAGCGGGTCCCATTTTTCGAGTCAACGGGTCACTTTGAGATCGGCTCATCGGAATCCCATTCCGGATATACCGTTGAGTTCGTATCGTCATTCTGGACTCATTAACATATAATTTGCTGAGTTTTGAAGACATTTGCTCCGGCACGCATTTCCGTGCAAACCGGATAACAAGTGTCCGCGTCAACGTATCATTTTGAGATCGGCACATCGAAATTCCATTTTGGACATACCGTTGGGTTCGTATCATTATTCTGAATTCGTGGACATATAATTTGCTAGGTTTTGTAGACTTCTATCCTGACACGCTTTTCGGTGCAAAGTGTGTCCAACGGCGGACATTATTTTGACCCGAAATTACCGTTTTATTCCTGTGTCCAAATTGGACTTATGGGTAGGCTATCCTAGCTGATTTGACCATTTTGGACACGTTGGTGATATTTATTTTATCATCCGACAACATCTGTAGATTTTGCTTATGTATTATCCTTAATTTGTAATTAATTATTTTTCCAAAAATTGTTACTTTCTGTTTTTGAATTTTTATATATATTTTAAATTCTGTAAAAATTTGGGAAAAATTGTATTTAAATATTATGTTAATTTAGCTAATTTATTATAATTTTTCTAGCATTTATTAAGTGCTTTTGGTATTTTATAAAAATAGGAAAACATAACTCATTTTTAGTATATTTATGTTTGCTGATTTTTAATAAATATTTATGAAGGTTTATAAATTCCAGAAAAATTAGTATAAATTTCTATAATTAACAAGGATCATTTTGGTACTTTATTTTATATATAATTTAGCCTTTTGTCTATCTCTAAAATTGTTGGAACTTAGTGTACAGTTTGATTTAATTATGGAATAATTACGACTTGCAACTTTTTGTGTTGTTTTGTGTTTTAGTCGTATTGGACCTCACCCCGCACTAGTGTAAAGACCTTAGGAAATTAGTTTGGATATAGTGTCACCCCACATTGGACTTTTATTCTAGGTCTCCACTTAGTTAGTGTCCAGTTAGGAGTCGTGTCTCACCACTAGTAAAATATTGAACATAGCTTAGAACTGAGTTTGTATATCATTATTGACAGGACACCAGGCATCTATATCTTCATACTAGTATTCTTGCTTTGCTCGAGGCAAGTACATCTACAAACTCATTTACTGTCTTTTAATGCTAGAACATGTATTAACCCTGTTAAAATACTGATCCTTGAGGTAGCAAGCTATGTCTTCACATGTTGTATTACTTACAGTACCTGACATGCTTAGGACAGTTCTTATATCTTCACATGTTTCTTACTGGTTCTCAGTACATGTTTTACTATGCTTTATACTACTCGGAGTATTCACATGTTTCATACTGTTCCCAGTACCGGCCATGCTTATATTACTCCCAGTATCTCTCACATGTTTTTACTGTTCTCGTATCTCTCACATGATAGAATATGGGTTATAGGGAAACTGGCAGTTGAGTATGTGATCATGACCCCCCTATAGTAGCGAGCGAGGTCGCATTTTATATGCATACCTTGCCGTAGGCCATTATCCCGTATTTCTGTACGGATGTACACCTATGCCTGTTGACTTGTACGTATGTACATTTTATTTACATGTACCACATTACATTGTACATCTATTGACCGATCACGTACCTGCTACAGTTTAAACATTACATATACATCTGTCTCTATGACATATGTATCCTTGCCATGATAGATTATGAGATATACCATGATTCCAGATATGCCATGTTCCCTGTGTTACTATGATATTGTGATCCCAGTTGTACCATGAGGCCATGTTTCTGGTATTTCCTGTTTTATAGACTTATCACACCATGTTTCTTATTGTACATCTCTTTCATTATATGTTCAGTACTTTAGTTGTAGAGGTTGTACTTGCTTCCGTCCTGACAGGATAACGTTGTAGGTATACTTTCCGAGAAGGAAACGCTATGTGTTACATATTATGGTACTGCATTGAGGACCTGGCCTTAGCTCCAGAAGAGGCCCCAGCGGGGAACCTTGCTTAGATATCTTTCTTATGTTTTGAGACTTAGACTTTATCTGTACTTATATTTGGATACTGGACTTTGTCTCCAGTTAGATACTTTGAAGTGTATTATTTAGTTTGTACTTGTTTACCTTCACTTATAGATGTTGTGTTGTGATGAACCTTTAAATATGATTTTAGAACTGTTAGCAGCTTAGATCCTGTATTGTTTATTCTAGAACAGCTTACTGCGCTTTAACCAAGCGTAGGCTGGACATGGCTCGGCCCGGCCCAACAATTTGGGTAACGGGTCGTGACATGTTTTTTTTGGTTGCCCATGCAGGTCCAGACTTAAGTTGTTTGGTTACGTTATTGTAACAAGCATGCCTGCAATTAGGATCTAGGACAACTTGTTAACACTAGGAATAATATTTAGAACACCTAGAGGATTACTAGGATTGCAACATAGGAGAACTCATCACAGCATAGGACCGTTGGCTATAATTAGCCTCTTGTTTGTATTTCAGTGGATCAATTTAGACCAAGTTTGTACCCTTGGGATGACCCCTGAGGATCTCACTCTAATCTCACTCTAATCTTACTCTAATCTTAGCTAGAAATCAGTTTCCACTTATTTCCATTTGCTCTTCTTTAAATTTGTTGTTGAATTTGATTTCTGATTTTGTTGTTAACTTTGATCTTGCATCGTGATAAATTTTGTGGATTGAATTGTGATATATTCTGATAAGGTAAACGTCTGTTTTAGTTATGAAGTTTAGAATTTATCGCAGCCATATTAGCCGGTATGACAAAAACGTAGAGCCTGATTTTGGATATATTATCCTATTCATAGAATTTAGATTTTCTCGCAGCCATACCGGTTGGCGTGGCGAGAATTCTAGATAATATGATTTTAGGGAGTATACCTTAGTTATGACTCTATCGTTTATTGCATCTAAGCTTACTGGTGTGGCAAAAATTCTGGCAACATAATTTCAGGAAGACGTATATGGTTATCAGATCATATCTCAACTTGGTTCACTTTGTTATGACCGAATGAGCAAGAATAAATTCTTATCATCATTCTTCCCCGTCTTGATTAACTCCATTCTATCTATATCTGCAACTAGGATTATAGGCTCTCTAGGACTCTCCAACATGATTGCTTTCATGTTATCTTTTGGACATAATTATTTTTGTGTTCCATCTTTCCTATGACTTGACTAAACTTTTCTTCGTTAACCTCTTGGATAATTCTTCTCGTTATAAATCTCGTTGTCTTTGTACCATTCTTGGAGATATTCCAATAAACTTTCCTGTCTTGCTTGACCTTTAACTTATTTGGACAATATTATGGATTGCTTAACCCAGTCTTAGGCCTTGTTACCTTCTGCTTAATAGACGACCAAAATAGAAAAACCTTGTTAACTGATTCTGTAGTATAACTATAGATGTATTGTGTGATTGTGATAAATACTTTTCCTAGGGATTGGTTAGACTAAACTTATGGGACAAGTATGGGTGACTGACTGTAGTAGACTTGGAAACCATTAAGAACGATTGTATTGGTATTATGACTCGATGATAGGGTATCTAAGATGGATAAATGAGATAGCATATTGTTATGACTATGGATTAAGGATTAGAATCTTGTGTTTAGCAAATCGAGGATTTATATTCGGAGGACTTGTTGAGTAAAAAGAAGAAGGCTCTACGCCAAGGATAAGAATTGAATGTATAATTTTAAGGAGGAACTGTAGGAAAGGATTGACGACAAATGATGTTAAGGAACTGTGGATTGATAGAATATGGATACTTAGGATACGATAAGGAAATCAAGTATTTACGATTGAGGTTGGAAATGTGATTGATGATTAAGCATTGTAGGCTTATAGACATGTCAAGAGAATGACCTATAGTTTAGGGTATACATAAATGTTCTATGTTAGTATGGAAGATTCTAAAGGATATATGACGTAGTTTATGATAGAAGGACCTTTGTTGAACCTGAACCAAAAAGATTGTAAGGAGAAACAAAAGAGATGATTACAAGGATAACAGATTGAGTATTGTAGCCAGAGCAGCTACATATTATAGTTTGACCGGTTGGATGATTTTAATTTCGAGGACGAAATTTTTGTAAAGTGGGTAGGATGTAAGCCCCCTGAATTTCAGGGTTTATTTTTATTTTTCTGAATGAATTATTTTCGATAAATATATTATTATTTAATTGTTTAGATCATTAATGTGCCTTTCCGTAACTTTGACTTCTGGAGCGTCAGGGATGCCAATCTCTGTAAACTATCTTCATGGGTTTTGAAGTAGGCAAGATTATCTTCCTATTGATATATCTTGTCCCACGTGAACTCGTTCCCTTGTGCTCTTTTGGTATCGCGCAAGTTCGGGTCAACTTAGACAGATTAATCATTCAATAATTATTCCCACTTTTATTTTTTTATCGTCGTTTGTACGTCACCGTGACTTTTAATTTAGGAGCACCAGACCAGTCGTTTTCTCAGAACCAACTTCTCATAAATGATCTACTCGAAACGCTCTCCACCCATGACCTTCGTGTCCCACTCAGACACTCTATTTTGTGCTCCATTTTCTTCGCACAACTTTCGGGTCAATTTAGGCCGATTTATTTTATGTCGTGAAACCTGATTTAAATTCCAATTTAATTTCGGGACCCGACATCGATCCAACCCAGTCGCCCCAAGGTATGGACGTGGCCCATACGAAGCCTACTACCCACATAAAACTTGTGTCCCATTTATTTGAGTCCCCGCATATTATTTATTTTCCCGTGATTATAAATACCCATATTTAATTCAATTATTGCCTCCTGTCCGATTTTGACCCGACCCGGCTCGACCGAATCCGAACCCAAGCTCCATGTTGCCCTCTCATGACTGTCCAAATACCCCATATAATATTTTTCTTCCCTATTTTAAATATCTCTTTCTTTTCTATCTTTCCTTTTCTTTATAATATATATATAACATATATATATATTATATGTATACACATATCACTCATTCTCTCTCCATAACAAAAACACACACACCACCTCAACCGCCCCCTATACTGCCAGCAAGAGAAACCCCCCCTTGGCCGACCTACTTTCCTTCCCTCTTTTCAAATATCTCTTTCTCTCTCTATTCTTACACTCTCTCTCTTCCTATATTTATTTACACTCACACACACACTTAAAACACTCACTCACCCTCTCTCAACACACAGCACACTCTTCCCCTACTCCACTCGGCCGAACACCCCCACCCATGCCGAACTCCACCACCCTCTCCCCCCTCTCCTCCTCATACTCTCCACCACTTCATCACCATCATCAACTTCATCACCTTTATTATCATCATCACCATCATACTCACCACCATCAACTATTTCATCCCCATCACCAACACCATGCACCACCACCCGAACCACCACCACCGCATGCTTCCACCGCCGGCGAGCCCCCGGCCGTCGTGCCCGGCCAGGCCAGCCCCGCCCCACCGCAGCGCAGCAGCCTACAGCAGCAACACAAGCTGCAGCAGCGGCGCGCACGTGCACGCACACGCGGGCCGCCGTCGTGCACCGCCGCGCCGTCGTACGGCCGCCGTGGACGACCCCCACCGGTACGCGAGCCTCCGGCGAACGCCCCCTTGCCGCCGCCTTTCTCCCCAGTGCGACGCATAGGCTATTCGTGCGTTTTGAACGGAATCCCGTCGGCGCGCGCGAGTTTTGAACTCAGAAATGGCGCTCCGTCGCAGCAACTTCGTATGGATTTTCTGGAAGATCCGATCGTTGGATCGGCGAACATTTTGCTCCGTCGCAATCTCGGTATATCCATCTTCACTCATGTCAATTTTCGTCCGTTAATTTTGTCGTTTGATACCTCAAAACTGGCCGCCAAGTTGACGTTTTAAATTGAACTATTTTTGGACAGTTTCGTAACGCCAACTTCGCGGGTTCGTAACTCCAACGTCGCAGCTCCGTTTTGCGCACCGTCAGTTCTGGTGCATAGCTGGTATAACCATCTTCCTGTCTCCTTTAGGTTTCGTTTCATTATAAGCACGTTTGGTTGGTCGAATTCGACGCCAAAGTTGGCCGTCCGAATTCTTTAATTTGCACTTATAAAATTCCATTTTTGAACCCGGGACTCCGGATTCAATTTCTGACACCACCAGTAGACTCGTGGCGTCGTTCTGGCATGTTTTCATATAAAATTTGCTTGATTTTGAGAACATGGGCCCTGACACGCATTTCGGTGCAAAGCGGGTCCCACTTTTCGAGTCAACGGGTCACTTTGAGATTGGCTCATCGGAATCCCATTCCGGATATACCGTTGAGTTCGTATCGTCATTCTGGACTCATTGACATATAATTTGCTGAGTTTTGAAGACATTTGCTCCAGCACGCATTTCCGTGCAAACCAGATACCAAGTGTCCGCGTCAACGTATCATTTTGAGATCGGCACATCGGAATTTCATTTTGGACATACCGTTGGGTTCGTATCATCATTCTGAATTCGTAGACATATAATTTGCTAGGTTTTGTAGACTTCTATCCCGACACGCTTTTCGGTACAAAGTGTGTCCAACGGTGGACATCATTTTGATCCAAAATTACCGTTTTACTCCTGTGTCCAAATTGGACTTATGGGTAGGCTATCCTAGCTGATTTGACCGTTCTGGACACATTGGTGATATTTATTTTATCATCCGACAACATCTGTAGATTTTGCTTATGTATTATCCTTAATTTGTAATTAATTATTTTTCCAAAAATTGTTACTTTCTGTTTTTGAATTTTTATATATATTTTAAATTCTGTAAAAATATGGGAAAAATTGTATTTAAATATTATGTTAATTTAGCTAATTTATTATAATTTTTCTAGCATTTATTAAGTGCTTTTGGTATTTTATAAAAATAGGAAAACATAACTCATTTTTAGTATATTTATGTTTGCTGATTTTTAATAAATATTTATGAAGGTTTATAAATTCCAAAAAAATTAGTATAAATTTCTATAATTAACAAGGATCATTTTGGTACTTTATTTTATATATAATTTAGCTTTTTGTCTATCTCTAAAATTGTTGGAACTTAGTGTACAGTTTGATTTAATTATTGAATAATTACGACTTGCAACTTTTTGTTTTGTTTTGTGTTTTAGTCGTATTGGACCTCACCCCGCACTAGTGTAAAGACCTTAGGAAATTAGTTTGGATATAGTGTCACCCCACATTGGACTTTTATTCTAGGTTTCCACTTAGTTAGTGTCCAGTTAGGAGTCGTGTCTCACCACTAGTGAAATATTGAACATAGCTTAGAACTGAGTTTGTATATCATTATTGACAGGACACCAGGCATCTATATCTTCATACTAGTATTCTTGCTTTGCTCGAGGCAAGTACATCTACAAACTCATTTACTGTCTTTTAATGCTAGAACATGTATTAACCCTGTTAAAATACTGATCCTTGAGGTAGCAAGCTATGTCTTCACATGTTGTATTACTTACAGTACCTGACATGCTTAGGACAGTTCTTATATCTTCACATGTTCCTTACTGGTTCTCAGTACATGTTTTACTATGCTTTATACTACTCGGAGTATTCACATGTTTCATACTGTTCCCAGTACCGGCCATGCTTATATTACTCCCAGTGTCTCTCACATGTTTTTACTGTTCTCGTATCTCTCACATGATAGAATACGGGTTATGGGGAAACTGACAGTTGAGTACGTGATCATGACCCCCTATAGTAGCGAGCGAGGTCGCATTTTATATGCATACCTTGCCGTAGGCCATTATCCTGCATTTCTGTACGGATGTACGCCTATGCCTGTTGACTTGTACGTATGTACATTTTATTTACATGTACCACAGTACATTGTACATCTATTGATCGATCACGTACCTGCTACAGTTTTAAATATTACATATATATCTGTCTCTATGATATATGTATCCTTGCCATGATAGATTATGAGATATACCATGATTCCAGATATGTCATGTTTTCTGTGTTACTATGATATTGTGATCCCAGTTGTACCATGAGGCCATGTTTCTGGTATTTCCTATTTATAGACTTATCACACCATGTTTCTTATTATACATCTCTTTCATTATATGTTCAGTACTTTAGTTGTAGAGGTTGTACTTGCTCCAGTCCTGACAGGATAACGTTGTAGGTATACTTTCCGAGAAGGAAATGCTATGTGTTACATATTATGGTACTGCATTGAGGACCTGGCCTTAGCTCCAGAAGAGGCCCCAGCGGGGAACCTTGCTTAGATATCTTTCTTGTGTTTTGAGACTTAGACTTTATCTGTACTTATATTTGGATACTGGACTTTGTCTCCAGTTAGATACTTTGGAAGTGTATTATTTAGTCTGTACTTGTTTACCTTCACTTATAGATGCTGTGTTGTGATGAAACTTTAATTATGATTTTAGAACTGTTAGCAGCTTAGATCCTTTATTGTTTATTCTAGAACAGCTTACTGCGCTTTAACCAAGCGTAGGCTGGACATAGCTCGGCCCGGCCCAACAATTTGGGTAACGGGTCGTGACAGTACTCGATCTATCCTGACTGGATATGTTGACAAAATTTTAGGAGTAGTTGTGCCCTCAGTATTGGACTTCATGATGTTGCTAGCTGGGGTGGATCTCACTATTCTTCTATGTGAGTTGCCTGGTAGTTATCCTTAGTTAGTCTTGTTATTCCTTCTTTATTTTCTCGTCTTATGATCCATGTAGATTCTAGTTGTTCTAGTGATATTGTTATTATTTCTTGTCTTATCTTCCTTAGTTTTCGTGATGTGACATGAGTACATTTCTAGTTTTGGATCTTTAGATGTTGTAGTTAGTATAGGGTATTTGACAGCGCTCTACCGCCGATACTGCGGCGTAGGCTGGGCATGGCCCACGTATTCGTATCCGTATATCCGGGTGCAGGTCGTGACAGCCGCCGCTGTCACGCCCTCGCCCTGCCCCGTCGTTGTCGCGCCCCCGCACCCGCCCCCGCCCCCGTCCCAGCACCGTCGTTGCCACTGCCGCGTCCATCACCACCACCACCACCATCATTACCACCCCCTTCACTATCACCACCACCACCTTCACCTTCACCATCACCATCACCAACACCACCACTACCATCACCTTCACCAACACCACCACAACTCCCCCGTCGCCCCGCTCCGCCGCCCCCGTGCCCCCGCTCGGCTGCCGCACCCCAGCCCCGCCCCCACGCTCGCTTCCGTTCTGCACCCGCGCCCCTGCACCCGCGCCCTACTTTACGCCCTCCCCCAACACCACTACTGCTCCCCCGCCGTTTTGCCCTTCGCCCCTGCGCCCCCGCCCCCCTCCCTCGCTCCCGCTTAGCAGCAGCAGCAGCGGTGGCAGCCGCCGGCGGGAGCGTGAGACGGACAACGGGGGAGGGGGTGGATGGGGACACGGAGGTGGGGCGGAGAGGGGGTGGACGGTATCTGGCGGGGGCTTGTGCGCAGCGGGGTGTCTTGGAACGAGGGGTCGCGAGAAAGAAGAGGGTATGTTCTCAAAGGAGTTGACCGTTAACGAAGGACGGAAACCATCAAAAGTGGAGGGTGTCATACATTATGGTAAAGCAGTGGGGTGCACATTGCATTTGGGTAAAGCAAGTAGGGTGCGACTCAAAATTTCTCTTAATTTAGTTGTACAAGAATGCCTTTAATTTTTTCAAACGAATTTAGAAAATATTAAAACATGTCTAATTAGTTTGAATAGTTCTCCAAGTAGATAATAAGAGTTTAAAATATTATGTGTACAATATGGTCTAACATTTAGGAGTTGTTTTAAGGATGCACCACATAGATGAAAATTTATCTATTTGATGTTTTAATCTTGTATTAAATATAGAGATGTTATTACACACTAAATTAATGTCAATCCAAGTTTTTTATTACCAAATAACTAGAATGATTGGTTAGATGCTAGTTTGATTTATGAACTTTCAGATTTTTTTTTGCAATGTTATATTATTTTATCCAGAGTTTATTATCCACCTTCTCCTTCAGTTTTAACATAAATTATTAATATTTCTTATTTGCAAAATATTGGAATGATCCTGATTTTGATTATGTTGTTTCTAAAATAAAATAATTTTTTTAAAATACTAGTGTAAATTACCTCATTATATCGTTGTTAATAAAAGTTGTAGTTCCTTTTTTTTTGTTTACAAAAAAACATTATACTAAATTTCTAAATTTAATTTTTTTGAATTATATAATTTTTTTCAAAATTTTCTTAAGCCATTATTAAATTACCATTTTTTTTTGTCCATATTTCGTTTTTTTTTTCCACAGGGCAACCCAGACCCAGCCTTGAACCGGCCGGGCCCAACCAGGTTAGACCCAGCCTGATGTTTCTCTGGTTTTGGGCCTTGACTGGGTTTGGGTTTAGGATTTTTTGATCCAGCCTGACACGTCTGCATCACCGATCAAGCCCAGCCCAGCTCAAAACATGTAAAATAAGGTCAACTTAAGGCCCGAAATGGCCCGGTCCGACCTGATAGATACCTTGATAAAGTGTTATTAATAGTTTTTTTCTTCAATTGCCTAGGAAAGACATACTTGTGAAGGTGCAACTGCAAACCGGCTCATGACCGATATGGTCAAACTCAGGTTAGGTCGGCTATATCTTTTTATATTACAAAATATGCAGTTACAGTGAAATTGCTCATATTGAAATATATAGGACATTGTTGGAGGTTACATTTGAATTTGGTCTCTAGTGATCCTGTCTCATCAGTGTAGCTAACCCTAAGTGTGTTATTTCAATATTTAGGTAATCATTTATTAACTTTAAGGACAAGAGGAGTGTTAGCAAATGGTTGGTACATTAAGATTTTTCCTAATGGACAAGGTTCAAATCTCATAATAAAATTAATTTTTGTATTATTTTTATGTAGAGCCTTTGGAGCTAGACCCCAAAGATAACTAACGACTCGAGCGTGTAGCATGAGCGAAGGACACAATGTGGTACTTTGATGGCAAATATTGTACTTTGTAAATACGCATCGAGCAAGTTACGCAATGTCTCGTGCATCATTCGAGTTCATACAGTTTTGCATATGTTGTGTATGCTCTCTGCAAGAGTCCTACGATTGCTACTTTGGCGGTTGGTTAGTCAACAATCCCATGTAGTTTTGTGGAGCGGCTAACAGACAAAATTTCTAGGAGAATATTTCCTTGTCAATTATCCCACATGGGTCCCACGTGGGCCTGCAGGGCGGTTACATGGGCCGACCCCCTTTAGATAGGCTAGTCCTCTTCGGAGAGAGGTTAGACTGAAATTTTTTTCTTTTCTGTTCGGATTATGTTTCCTATTTTGAAGAAGATAACCATCAACAACAACAATAGTTTTTGCTAAGAGTGAGTCCAAATAAGCTTCAATCTTTTCCTCGCAAGGATCATAGTGAAGCATTCTAGGAATTCAACCGAACTTACTGGTCCATGGAAGCAATTTGACGATGAGGGTCAAATATGAGTAATAGTGGTATTCACCACCCCATCATCATAGGCGATGAATTTCAAACAATTTACTGCTATTCAAATCTTGGCTCGTGTTTGAAAGGTTGCCAATTTGCACGCACTCGACGGCTTGATATTTGTAGTTAATCAGCTAGTACTACCCGTGTGAATTCAAAGTTTGTAAAGACTTTGAAATTTTGGAAAAATGAGGATTATGGATCTCGTAGGATTTTGCATCTCGAAGGATTTGCATCTCGCGTGATTCAATATTTAGCAAGATTATACATCTCGCAAGAATTTATAGTTTGCAAGATTCAACATCTAACAAGATTTGTATCTCGCAGGATTAGCTAGTGATTAGTTCATGTAACTTGATATGACCATATGAAAATTTTATATTGTGAGATGTTGTGCTTCAGGAAGAGAAAAATATTAGCAGCATTAATAAATTTTCTATTCGATCAGTTGCTATGAATTAGCGGCATATGAAATCTTCTAAATAAACACATACGTTATCAACTTTTGTTATAAAGTTTTATATACATGTATTATAAGTATTATTAATTAAGTAACCAAATTAAATAGACAGTGTAGTGTCCTGTCCCTATATCGTGCCCCGTTTTCGTCCACGGAATGCGCGAGAAAGGAACACTGTCGCTATCGATTCGGTCGGGACCGATAGGTCGGAATCGGCCGAGTCGATCGAACGGGAACGGTTGAATTAAGATCCATTCCACGTTTTGAAATGGATTCTTCGGAACCAAGTCCCATATTCAGCGGGTTGCACCTCGAGGATTGGCTATGTGGCTGAGTCGGGAGAGACCTCCAGTTGGTCTGATTTTCATGCCGCACTCGATTTGGCTTTGGCTTTGGTTTTCGTGAATGCATTTTTCGTGAATGTTTCCGATGGGTTTTCATGACTTGCATTTTCGAGCTTCGCATTCATATCGAAATTCCTTGAATTATACAGTGTTCTAATCAGTTGCTTATGCGATTGCAGGTAATCGCGTAGGCGACGTCAGCGCAGCCAACCGGTCGCTTGCTTGAAGCAAGTCTAAGGCGAGTGGCTGACCTCCTTCGCCTCGTCCCTCTACTTCAAAATCAATATGAAGTAAATAAATGCTTGTCATAATAGTGTAGAATCAAAGAAATTGTGGCACGATTCTTCACGAAACACTTGCTATCAAACTGTCGGTATTGAAAATGGAAAACATGCTTCCTTATGCAATTCCACTTAGCCTATGCAAAACAATGAATGAATCAATTAACGTTTATCGCAACAATATGACTAAGTAAGTAAATTGACTAAGTTCATAACAAAGGCTAAGTTTCGCACATAAAAGAGAAAGGATAAGGTTCTAGAAAAGAGATAACATATTTCAAGACTCTACAAAACGGTTATTGGACAACTTGTCGAAAAGGTGTAGTTTCCTCGAACGGTTGCCTAGCCAAGGGACCGATTCGGCCCGGGAGGAACGAGTATAGCAAGCGCCAGCCTTACATCGGCGTGGGTTATACGGGAACTTTCGTACTGGGCTCGCTACCCGCCGCGAAAGGGTCGCCGTATAACCCAGCTATAGTCCGTGATGGCTTGACATTGCCAGTGGCCTTCACACCCTTTCACCGCTTAACTAATGCACGTGATACGGGATAAATATGATAGTTGCTTAATGTTTACAAATTCATATGCTTGCCTCGAAACATGTTAACATGTAAATTGATCAGGATGGTTAGAAAGATCACATAAATAGCTAGCTAACATGTTTATAAAACTGCTTGAATCAAATGCAGAGCTTAGATTTAAATTAGCCATTTGCCAGTACATGTGATCGTAATTGTAAATAGGCTAGTCTAGCATAGAGTTTTAGTTAATCAATTTGTGCCAAATAACATGAGGGCATCCAACATTACTACCTACCCTCGATCACCCTGAGCAAGGCAAGTATACTCCTCGGACTTGTCTATTACTTCATGTCTTGTATTCATGCTTGTATCTCCTTGTTGATACGATGTTTCACGAGATTTTCTTGTATCTTATTCCCTGAGTTTACTTGTGTCTGGGAGGGAAAATAGTACAGATGTGTGATCAAACCCGAGTTACTATTCATGTGAATAGCTTAGGCCCCGCATCGTGCACGCGGGACCGAAGCCGTACCATTTTATGTTTCCTGAATCTATCCAAGCCGATCATACACTCTGGATGTATTTTGATATATTGCACATGTCAGGTTCATTGTATAGTTCATGTTCAGGTTTTATTTCATGTTCCCTGTATTTACTTTTCAATATTCATGTTCAAGATCATTTCATGTTCTCATTTCTCGTATTTTATATTTTTCCTGTATTCATTTCCATGTCATGATGTTCATGTTCATTTTCTTGGATATACTTAGCTCGGCTCCTGACTAGGATATGTTGCAGGTGAGTTGGAGGCTATCTGTAACACTTATTACGGGCAGAAACCTGGAGGCACCTACGAGCTAGCCGATGTTGCTCAGGACTTAGAGGCTGAGGAGGCCTAGTATTGTAACCACCACTTTTCTAAAATGATGTAATTTTGAACTTTTATAAAATTAATTATTTAATAACAGGTTTAAATCATGTTATTGATTTATTGGTAAATTTTAATTATTTTAATATCATTAAATTAGTGTTTTGTGATTTAATTCTTTGGCTAGTGTAACCTTAGAGCTGCTTAGCCTAGAGACTAACCATGACCACGGATGCCTAACCCATGTGATTAGATTAGCTTATTACTACTTTTTAGGCTAAGGGTATTTTGGTCATTTTGTGACTTGAATTATTTAGGATTTTGATTAATTAGTGAATTTTAGATCATTTTAATAATATTAAAATTGATGTATTATGAGTTTGGTCATTTTTTATATTTTAATATTTTGGGAATTTTATATTTTAATATTGATTTTATGGGATTTGTTTAGTCGGGTTTGAGTTTCGTTTCGTTCCGACTTGTGTTAGTGATCCGGGTAGCTTAGACTCTAGATGGGACCCCAAGATTAGTTAGTCATGGCCCACTAACCCACAAATTAAGTTAGTAAGTTTAGACTAATCCCACTTGCTTAGAATGGTTAAATTAGAGACTTAAACTTGACCTTTTTGACCACAAACCTTGTCATGACTTAAGTTGACCCAAAGGAGACTTGTAGGGGCATCTTGGACATTTCACATAGGCCCATTAGGGCATGTATGGCCAGCCACCTATAGGAGGAGAGGTGTCCCTCTCTTTCATTTCACACTTGCCTCTCTTTTTTTCCCAAATTTGTTCTCACCAAACTTGAGAGCTTCCCTCTTGATTTGATCTCCAAATCCCTCCATTCTTCTGTCACGACCCACACCCAGTGTAAGGGTACAAGTGCGTAACCACGCATAGCCTACGCCGCAGAATCGGCAGTAGAGCGCTGTTCTAGGTCACTATCTAAACCAACTCACGTAATTATATAACAGAAATAATATAACTCAATCACAGTCTAAACACGATAGGATATCACATAATTCTATAACTGAAAGAAAACAATGAAAACTAATAAAAGATAATAACTCAAAACAAGTCAAATAAGACAACTCTCACATTATTACAATTCAAGTTCCAGTAAAGAAATCTAAAACAGTCTACTAAACTAGTCCACCGATTACTCCTGAGAGTCGGGGCCAAAGGTAGCTAATCCCTCTCCAGATCTATAGTGAGTAGGGCATACATCCTCAGGGCTAACATCTGTAATATTTCAACAGGTCCAGTCAGGGCATGAACGAATACATCTCATCAAGTAAATCCAAGTAAATGACGAAAACCGTAAAATAATTATAGATAATTTTACTGATGAAGCATAGGAATTCGAGACAGTTTAAGATGTAAAACTATAGTAAAAGAAAAAGGAAAGTAAAAGCTGTGAAACAGAATATCATGTCAATGAAGACTGTAAATAAAAGTTAGCTGAACTAGAATAATGTGATATGAGTCCAGTGGTACAATATATGTCAAGTGTTATTCCATTCAATGATCCAAGTAGGGTGATTCTTGTGATAATTCTAGTAAAGATTCTAGACAATACTCACAGTGTGTTTTAAAATACTGAGATCGACATGTAAACGGCTAGGGGTAATCTGGTACATCACACACTGGCCAAGTGTGGGATGGCTATCATTTTTGTATAATTTACAGGGAGGTGGTTCGAGTATTTAGGAATGTTTACATGTCTACTCAAGTATTTCTCCGCCCGACAAATATGAGTGAATCTATAACACGACACGTAAATCGAGAATAAATCTAGTCAGAACATGAAGGTGCTTGTAGGTGATTCTTGTAATAGTTCTTGTAATAGAGGCTAGACAAGTAAGATATGTGTGTCATATACATAGATTCCAGAAAATATTAATTCGTGTTTGTAACCGAGAATCAAATAGAATTGACTAACACTGAAATATAGAATTCGACAAGTAAATGAAAGAACTTTCAGAGAATGTACTCGCCTGATAATCCGAACTGCTGATGAGGATGTATAACTGAACTGGAGTGATATAAACCTATTTAAAGTATCCACATGTCACAACCAAGTCTACAATATTTAAGAAAATAGCTACAATGCAAGACTACATGCTTCTAGGTCCCTCTAGGTCAAAGTCAACCCTTGGTCAACTCTGGTCAAATCTGGTCAACTCTGGTCAAACTTGATCAATCCAAGATCGACTAGTCCGTTTACTAATTTCTAGGTCATACACAAAATTTTAGGTCATTCGGAGTTCGTTTGAGTCGATTTGGATCAAGTTTGACCCAAGTTGACTTTTGTCAACTTGGTCAACTTGTCGGCCAATTCGACCAAACTAGGCTCCTAACAGCGATCCTAATTTGTCCAAACACTTTCTATAGTCATAACACAAGCATTTATTTCATTATCTATATTTATACTTACATCATAATTTTATATATATATATATATATATATATATAGATAATATATATATATATATATATATATATATATATATATATATATATATATATATATATATATATATATTATATATATATATATATTATATATATATATATATTTTTATATATTATATATATATATATATATATATATATATATATATATATATATATATAGATAATATATATATATATATATATATAGGAAATATGATTTGTGAGTGACAAGTGATGTTGGGGCTGCTTGTTAAGGGCCTAAAATCTGAGAACAAAATGATATGAGCCTACAAGAACAATCTAGGCATAATATATTACAATCTATAGCAAAACATATATAATATATATTTACATATAGGCATATATCCATTTATGGGTATATACCCAATATGGAAGCCAACAAGGTCGTATTCGAACCTGGAGTAAGTTCCCAGGTCTGAAATCAGAGTCTCGACCCTCACAAATACACATTTCGAAATTAGGCATTTTAAAGGATTATATCTATATATATACATAAATATATATATCTATATACATTAATTGGTAAAATACCATATATGACTAAAAATAGATAGAAAATATAAATCAACCCCGAGAGTTGATTCCCACAAGTCCCAAACAGTGACCAAGTACCAAATACTCAGAAATTATAGCCATTAAACCCAGAAAAGAAAATATCATATAAATCTCCAAAATCCAATTCAACGAAAAACCAGATTTCACAAAAAGGCTCAAAACACAAAATACTCAGAATTAACCCATGAAACTCGGCAAATAGGTCGATCTCGACATGTGGGACGTGCTCGGGTCTTCCTCGGGTCGAAACCGTGTCCGTATCGTGTCCAGCGAACGAGTATCGGGAAACCCGATACGCGCGTGAACCGAATTGGTGCGGACTCGATTTCTTGCTTAGTTTTCAAACCATTTCTCGTGAAACTTCGCGTACACCTAGGCATGTACACCTCCCCGACCCACTGGCCGAGTTATCATGCGGCCAAGTGTCATGTCCGACACGCACGCAGAGCGTGTCCGCGCGCGGGTGGGCGCACGTGCACAGCCCTGTACACAGCATCGTGTACGCGTGCCATCGAGTCTAGGGACTCGTGTGTCCTACGTCGTGTCACGTGTTCGTGTCCTAGGCTAGGGTAGGTATAGTGCTACATGTTGGACACCCTGATTCATGTCCATGTGTCGTGTCGTGTCCGTGCGAAACGCGTTTCAGCGGCGGCTGTCCCGCGTGTACGTATGTGCGGTCAGTGTCGACGGGATTTCTTCCTCGTTTCTCGACGAAACATCATGAAACTTTGGGAGCATGATCTCAGTCACGTCCCCCACCTACACATCGAATTTCATGCGACCACGTGGCCTGTGCGTCGAGGAATCACCCCTGAGCAGCAGGGCACGCGCACGGCCTGGCGTGCAGCACGTTCGTGTCCTGTTTGGACACGGACACAAGTCCGATTCATGCCGAAACCTATGGGGTCATGATCCTCGTGTATAGGGCTATCCAAATATATAAAAAGATTCGACATAAACTAGAATTAAATTCGTTGTGATATTTCGTCGAACACCCACGTATATTAGTCGACACGTGTCCGATACTGACACCTATTGAAAGCAAAATTGGACGAAATTAATCCTACAGGTCATGGGTACCTAGATGCTCCCTATCATGAAGAAAAATTAGTAAAAACTATACTAGATTAGGGTTTACCTATGTAGAGCCAAGGATCTCAATGCAAAGGACTTCCCGAACGCCCCAACGGTCGAGTATCCTTAAGCAAACATCCCCACCACCTTGCTAGCACTGCTCCAGCAAGATCCACTTCTTCCTATGAGCACTTCATTTGAGGAGAATCGGGCTCCGGATGCAAAAGTTGTGAATTTTTGAAGGGGGAGATCTAGGGTTTCTTGGAGGCTACAACTAAATGCAAATGAGGGGGAGTGCTGCCTATGGCCGGCCATATGGGGGGGTTTCTAGGGTTAGGGTTTCACATGGGCCAACTCCTTCATGTTGTAATAAGGCCCAAGTCACAAAAGGCTCAAAAAGGCTACATGCAAAAAGGTTTAAAAATCATCCAAAAGCCTTCTAAATTGGACCCAAGACCTTAAGGTAATGTATTTTCCTACAAGATAAAGGGGACTTACATACAAGGTAGATGGGGTTTACTTTATACTAAGGTATTAGATACTAAGGTATTGTCTATCTAATATTTTAGGGTGGATGGTTAGAGGATAGATATTTAAAGTATTAGTATTAGAGGTTAAGGTATTAGTTTTCAACCAAGGTAATGGTTTAACTTACCTTAAGGTAATGGGTTTACCTTATTACAAGGTAAGGTATTCGGTTTACCTAGGTAACTAAGGTTAGATATCTAAGTTATTGGTTAGCTAGTAGCTTAGGATAGATATTAGATATCTAAGATTGGTATCTTGGTAGTTAAGGTATTTATACCTAGACTAAGGTATTGGATTTTCAACTAAGGTATTGGTATTAGGATATCAATAGGGCTAAGGTATATGGTATCTTGGGGGTAAGATATAGCTTGGTATCTTACTAGTATCTAGTATCTACGTTAGTGTCTTAGGATGTGGATGAGTGTGTATCCTAAGATACAAATCAGTATCTTAGAGGATAAATTAGTGGGAGAATTGTCTAAGGTATTGACAAGGTAATGGGGATTACCTGTAGTCTAAGTGTAAGGTATTGGTAGGATATTGAAATAGACGGTTAGATACTAATCTAAAGTATTAGTAGGATCTATTAGCCTAGGTTAGTGAGTTATCTACTAACCTAAGGTAATATAATACTAAGGTAAGGGTATTACCTAGTATCTAAGTTATTGGATTATCTTGGTAGGTAATGGTTAGACTTGGATTATCTTGGTAGGTAATGGTTAGACTTGGGTTATCTTGGTAGGTAATGGTTAGAAGTAGGTTATCTGGGTAGGTAATGGTTAGAAGTAGGTTATCTTGGTTGGTAATAGTTAGAAGTGGGTTATCTTGGTAGGTAGTGGTTAGAAGTGAGTTATCTTGGTCGGTAAAGGTTAGGAATATGATACTTGACTTATAATTTATCCTGTTTGACTAAGGTTGACTGTTTTGACTTAAAGTCAACTGCAAGTCAACATTGGACCTAGATTGGACTAGAAGTTGACTAGTTGACCAAAAGTCAACTGTGAGTCAGCCATTAGCCAGTTTGACCAAGATTGGATTAGAAGTTGACCAGAGATGACCAGTTGACCAAAAGTCAACTGTAGGTCAACCCTGGACCTAGTATGATTTAGATTAACTTGGTTTGACCTAGTTTGACTCTGTAAGACCTAGTATGACTTAGTATGACTTAGATTTACATAGATTGACTTAGCATAACCTAGTTTGATCTAGTTTGACTTTGTTAGACCTAGTATGACTTAGTTTGATTTAGTTTGAATTAGTTTGACTTAGTTGACTTGGTGTGACTTAGTTTGACCGAGTTTGACCTAGATTTGCATAATATAAACTAGAAATCATGTCATACACTGTTAAACCCTAATTAACTCATGATATCTCATCTTTAGGTCTGTGACATCACTCTGAGCATCTATTCTCACTGATAGCTCAGGACCGCAGGCGAGTACATTCACTGATAGTTTTCATTGTCTTGATATCTGCTATATCCGATTCAGTTGTAGTGTCTTACTTGATTCTCGACACGATGGTTCACGGACTAGTATACGTCGGATCCTGTTATGAGATATTATTTCTGGACTTTCTTGGTATATTGGTACATGATATTTCTTGTTTCCCGTACTTGTATAGACACCGATTTGGGAGTGGGCTAGCCCCTGCTTTTGAATCCCGTGTCATGACGTACCATGTTCGGATCTGTGATACTACTCGGGGATGGGAAGTTGTTAGTGGTTATGTGATCAATGCCATACTTGTATTTCTATTATTGTTCATAGCTATACCCTCACTTCACGTAGGGTAAAGCCTGACCCTACTTGTTCATTGCTTACCATGCTGGCTGGCCTGACCCAGAGTTCTTATTTTTCTTGTTCATAGCCAGTCAGATGGTACAGCCTGATCTTGACCCAAGCCGATCACATAATGCTCTAATAACTCATGGCACAGTTTATGTTTACGATTATACATCATATATCCATGTTCTGTTCCATATTCCTGTATTTTATACCATGACATGATATCTAGTTTATATATCCTGTTTATATTTCTTGTCTTGATATTTCATCTTATTTTTTATTATGATTGTCTCTTATAGAATTTGTCAATATATATGGAACTGTTGTTAGTGTTTTGTACTTGCTCATATCCTGACAGGATAATCCCGTTGATGTTTACAGATAATTTAGAGGCCGATTACTCGACCTTCTATGGCTACGGCATAGACGGTGAGTACTACATGGACATCCATGTGGAGCCGGTGCCCATTGAGGACCCACCGCCTACTTATACTTAGACTAGTTATGCTTGACTGGACTGCGATCCAGCTAGTACTTGAGACTTGTAGATACTTATTATTTTGGGACCTTATGTTATGTTTTGAACTCTAACTTGTGTTAGTATCTTGCATCTATTTCCAGTTATTTTCTTCTATCATATTTCCATATTTCGTGTTATCTTCCTCAGAAGTCTTGTGATTGAGTTGTGACATTATATACCTCTGTGTGGAGATGACAGCTACCATTATATTGTGTCTAGATGTTGTATGTTATAGAGGAACTATACAGCATTCTACCGCCGATACTGCAGCGTAGGCTGGACGTACCCACGTGCTTGTGCTCCTACTTTGGGTGCGGGTCGTGACACATTTTTGTGGTGGTCCATACAGGTCAGAGTCGCAACTAGTACGATTTCATAGTGGTGCTCGACTTAGAGTGCTGCTACGAGCCTGCTGTTAGGATATAGGATTAGGCAGTATAGAGAGTTACTCAATCACAGTTAGGACTACTTGAGAAGATTTCTGGGATGACCCTTGAGAATCTCATTATAAACTATCTCAAAATTCGATTCTGACAGTTTCTGTCTACTTCCTTGTTCATCATTAAATTTGATTCTTGGTATTCATTATTGACTTGATTTTCTACCAAGATAAGATTATGGGCTAGGTTGCCTCAGTCATGGAATCTAGAGTCTTCTACAGCCATATTAGCTGGTTTGGCGATGAGATATAGTCTGATTTTGGTTATATTTCTCGGGTATGAGAATTTAAAATTTTTGCAGCCAAGCTAGCGGCAATACAAAAATTTTAAATACCATAATTCTAGGGGTATGTACCTTAGTTGCAGACTCTATGGATTATCGTTGTTGTACTTACTGGCGTAACGAGGATTCTGGTAACATGGTTCTGGATAGACGGGTATGATTATCAGATTTTAGAATAGATACCATATAGATGGTGCCCTAGTATGATAGAATAGAATATCAGTGTGGATGTTACTTGAGTATCATGGATTATATAGAGGGAGCTAGGCCACATGTAGCGCAGCACCGTGCCCCACACCATCAGAGGGATATACCCCAGAGGGACAGGGCTTTTGTGCTGACAGTCAAGTAGACCGACGCTACGGGTGACGGATTAGTAGGTCTGTTTTTCATGTTCTTTTTTTCATCTTGTTGTGTGATTCCATTAGTACATGTCAGGATATTTTGTGCTGTGATAGATAGTATAGTGACCTAATCAAGACCGTGATATCACGACCAGTAGGACCACAATTTGCATGTTTTAGATATAGTTTTCTTGACCTTGATTGGTGGGGGTTTAACCTAGAAGGAGTACAACCATCTTAATTTCGAGGACGAAATTTTTCTAAGGATGGTAGATTTGTAACCACCAGTTTTCTAAAATGAGGGTAACTTTAAAATTTTATAAAATTGATTATTTAATAATAGGTTTAAATCATGTTATTAATTTATTGGTAGATTTTAATTATTTTAATATCATTAAATTAGTGTTTTATGATTTTATTCTTTGGCTAGTGTAACCTTAGAGTAGCTTAGCCTAGAGACTAACCATGACCATGGATGCCTAACCCATATAATTAGATTAGCTAATTAGTACTTTTTAGGCGAAGGGTATTTTGGTCATTTTGTGACTTTTGAATTATTTAGGATTTTGATTAATTGGTAAATTTTAGATTAATTTAATAATATTTAAATTGATTTATTGTGATTTTGGTCATTTTTTATATTTTAATATTTTGGGAATTTTTATATTTTAATATTGATTTTACGCATTTGTTTAGTCGGATTTGAGTTTCGTTTCGTTCAGACTTGTGTTAGTGATCCGGGTAGCTTAGACTCTAGATGGAACCCCTAGATTAGTTAATCATGGCCCACAAACCCCACTAATTAAGTTAGTAAGTTTAGACTAATCCCACTTGCTTAGAATGGTTAAATTAGAGACTTAAACTTGACCTTTTTAACCACAAACTTGTCATGACTTAAGTTGACCCAAAGGAGACTTGTAGGGGCATCTTGGACATTTCATATAGGCCCATTAGGGCATGTATGGCCAGCCACCTATAGGGGGAGAGGTGTCCTTCTCTTTCATTTCACACTTGCCTCTTTTTTTTTCCAAATTTGTTCTTCCCCAAACTTGAGAGCTTCCCTCTTGATTTGATCTCCAAATCCCTCCATTCTTCTTCCAATCTTCCATTATTTCTTCTCATTCAACCAAGGAGGAGGTGCTAGCAAGGATTGGAAGCAAGAAGCAAGGAAGGGTGTCTATTTTGGAGGAGCTTTTGTGTCGGAACCTGTCCTTTGAGTGTATCATTGGGATTCCACTTCCAATCGGTATAACCATCTCACTATTTTAATTTTTCTTGCATTTTAGTTAGATTTGAATCCATAGGATCCACCTCTATGCATGTATTACCATTAGATTTTAATTTGAGGCTCTTTGGAGTCCTCTTTAGGAAGTTTGAATAGGTTTGGTGTCCTACTTGTGGAGTTTTTAATATAGGACACCCCATGTGTTTGTGTTTATGCAAATAGACTATCTTGTGATTTAATTTTAGTTTTAGGATGGTTAGAGAGTGGATTGATCTTAGTTAGGATGGTTAGAATGAGTTTTATTTGGATAGCTATGTTTGTATCCAAGTATCTTGGCCTACATGTATTTCTTTTGTCCAAAACAACCCAAATTCGTCATAATTTTTATCCACATTTTTAGTAGCGAGAGCAACTTAGAAATGCCATAACTTTTAGCTCAGAACTCCGATTAATCTTCCGTCTTTTTGAAAAGAACCGTATCGAAGTTAGCTTTCCAAATATATATTCTAATAAGACAAAATCATTCTAGAACTTTCTATAAAATTATTTGAGTGTCAGTTGTACGAAAGACGAACGCGTTTCGGTATTTTCGCGATACCGGGAGCTTCAGGTCACGAAAATATGATCCGTTTGAAGTTTCGGAAAGCTAACACGAAGAGCTACAACATACTTTAATCCTAGAATTTAGTGAAGGCCCAATTGGTACAGTATTGGTTTTAAGTAGAAGAGTGACTATACGACATGGACATTTTGTGTATCCTATGAGCCTATGTAGTATGGATATCATGTGAATGTAGGTATCATAGGTTGTCAAGAATATGTATGATATAGTATACACACACACACACACACACACACACACACACACACACATATATATATATATATTTATATATATTATTGTTAGGTAATATATGTTAGTATAGTGTGTGTGTTTGAATGAGATAAGGATGTGTGTGGTTAGTAGAGAGAAGTAAGATTGATAGAGGATATGTGCTAGTGAGTGTTTGATGTTGTAAAGATGGTAGTGTAGTGTGTGTGTGTTGTGATGGTGAGAGAGTTGGGAGGATCATGCCATCATATTTGACTTGAGGCTAGTGTGGTTTGTTGAGTGATTTGTGTTTTGGTTGAGTGGTAGTGTGTTTGTATATAGATGTGTGTGGGTGTGTTAGAAGAGAGGGGTAGATTTGGTATATGTGTTTGTGTGTGTGTTAGTGTTGGAGTGGAGAGGGACTTAGATGTTGTATGTATGGATATGTTAGTATGTTAGTGGTTATGTTAGAATCTATGTAGAGGTTAGAGGTATCTTAGAAGTTAGATAGTGATATCTTGTATAAGTTAGATAGTTAGTTGTGTTAGTCTATGTTATTGTTAGTTAGAGATGACATATGTTAGTTGGTTAGAGTTAGAGATGGATATATATACATATATGTTATGGTTAGATATTAGTTAGTGGATGTTAGTTGTGTTAGGTTTCTAAGTTAGAATAGATGGTTAGAAGTAATATGTTAGAGTTGGTTAGTATCTTGTATTAGAGATATAAGTTAGGATATAGAGTGATATCTTGAGATACCATAGTGGTATCTTAGGATATTTTGGGTATTTGTCCATTACCTTAAGGTAATGTATTTTCCTACAAGATAAAGGGGACTTACATACAAGGTAGATGGGGTTTACTTTATACTAAGGTATTAGATACTAAGGTATTGTCTATCTAATATTTTAGGGTGGATGGTTAGATGCTAGATATTTAAAGTATTAGTATTAGAGGTTAAGGTATTAGTTTTCAACCAAGGTAATGGTTTACCTTACCTTAAGGTAATGGATTTACCTTATTACAATGTAAGGTATTCGGTTTACCTAGGTAACTAAGGTTAGATATCTAAGTTATTGGTTAGCTAGTAGCTTAGGATAGATATTAGATATCTAAGATTGGTATCTTGGTAGTTAAGGTATTTATACCTCGAGTAAGGTATTGGATTTTCAACTAAGGTATTTGTATTAGGATATCAATAGGGCTAAGGTATATGGTATCTTGGGGTAAGATATAGGTTTGTATCTTACTAGTATCTAGTATCTACGTTAGTGTCATAGGATGTTGATGAGTGTGTATCCTAAGATACAAATCGGTATCTTAGAGGGTAAATTAGTAAGCTAAGAAAATGTCTAAGGTATTGACAAGGTAATGGGGAGTACCTAAAGTCTATGGGTAAGGTATTGGTAGGATATTGAAATAGACGGTTAGATACTAATCTAAAGTATTAGTAGGATCTATTAGCCTAGGTTAGTGAGTTATCTACTAACCTAAGGTAATATACTACTAAGGTAAGGGTATTACCTAGTATCTAAGGTATTGGATTATCTTGGTAGGTAATGGTTAGACTTGGATTATCTTGATAGGTAATGGTTAGACTTGAATTATCTTGGTAGGTAATGGTTAGAAGTGGGTTATCTTGGTAGGTAATGCTTAGAAGTGGGTTATCTTGGTAGGTAATGGTTAGAAGTGAGTTATCTTGGTAGGTAAAGGTTAGGAATATGATACTTGACTTAGATTTTACCCTGTTTGACTAAGGTTGATTGTTTTGACTTAAAGTCAACTGCAAGTCAACATTGGACCTAGATAGGACTAGGAGTTGACCAAAGTTGACCAGTTGACCAAAAGTCAACTATGAGTCAGCCATTAGCCAGTTTGACCTAGATTGGTTTAGAAGTTGACCAGAGATGACCAGTTGACCAAAAGTTAACTGAAGGTCAACCCTTGACCTGGTATGATTTAGATTGACTTGGTTTTACCTAGTTTGACTCTGTTAGACCTAGTATGACTTAGATTTACATAGATTGACTTAGCATAACCTAGTTTGATCTAGTTTGACTTTGTTAAACCTAGTATGACTTAGTTTGATTTAGTTTGAATTAGTTTGACTTAGTTGACTTGGTGTGACTTAGTTAGACCGAGTTTGACCTAGATTTGCATAGCATATACTAGAAATCATTTCATACACTCTTAAACCCTAATTAACTCATGATATATCATCTTTAGGTCTGTGACATCACTCTGAGCATCTATTCTTACTGACAGCTCAGGACCGTATGCGGGTACATTCACTGATAGTTTTTATTGTCTTGATATCTGCTATATCCGATTCAGTTGTAGTGTATTACTTGATTCCCGACACGATGGTTCACAGACTAGTATACGTCGGATCCTGTCATGAGATGTTATTCCTGGACTTTCTTGGTATATTGGTACATGATATTTCTTGTTTTCCGTACTTGTATAGATATCGATTTGGGAGTGGGCTGGCCCCCTGCTTTTGAATCCCATGTCATGATGTACCATGTACGGATCCGTGATACTACTCGGGGATGGGGAGTTGTTAGTGGTTATGTGATCAATGCCATACTTGTATTCCTATTCTTGTTCATAGCTATACCCTCACTTCACGTAGGGTAAAGCTGACCCTAATTGTTCATAGCTTACCATGCTGGCTGGCCTGACCCAGAGTTCTTGTTTTTCTTGTTCATAGCTAGTGAGATGGTACAGCCTAATCTTGATCCAAGTCGATCACATAATGCTCTAATAACTCATGGCACAGTTTATGTTTACGATTATACATCATATATCCCTGTTCTGTTCTACATTCCTGTATTTTATACCATGACATGATATCCAGTTTATATATCCTGTTTATATTTCCTGTCTTGATATTTCATCTTGTTTTTCATTATGATTGTCTCTTATAGAATTTGTCAATACATATGAAACTGTTGTTAGTGTTTTGTACTTGCTCATATCCTGACAGGATAGCCCCGTTGATGTTTACAGATGATTTAGAGGCCGATTGCTCGACCTTCTATGGCTACGGCATAGACGGTGAGTACTACATGGACATCTATGTGGAGCCGGTGCCCATTGAGGATGCACCGCCTACTTAGACTTAGACTAGTTAGGCTTGACTGGACTGCGATCCAGCTAGTACTTGAGACTTGTAGTATACTTATTATTTTGGGACCTTATGTTATGTTTTGAACTCTAACTTGTGTTAGTATCTTGCATCTATTTCTAGTTATTTCTTTCTATCATATTTTCATATTTCGTGCTATCTTCCTTAGAAGTCTTGTGATTGAGTTGTGATATTATATACCTCCGTACGGAGATGACAGGTACCATTATAATGTGTCTAGATGTTGAATGTTATAGAGGTACTATATAGCGTTCTACCGTCGATACTGCGGCGTAGGCTGGACGTACCCACGTGCTTGTGCCCCTACTTTGGGTGCGGGTCGTGACAAGTATCCACCTTTGTAGTTCATTTGGACTTTGTATTAGAGACATCAGTTACTCTTCATTTGCTAGAATTGTAACAACTCTTAGACTTGTACTTTGATTCTGGGATTCGATATTATAGATGTTGTGGTTTATATCTATTATTATCTGGACTTGTAGTTTCCCTATAGATTGGTATAACTTACTTCATCGTGTCTAACGACGAAGGCTGGACGTGTCCGACTAGTGTTCGATTATTCAGGAGCAGTTCGTGACAGTATTGATCCTCGCTCTTTGCAGGTTTCGCAAATCAGAAAGGATGCGCCAACTAGCTCGACGACGTTCATGATTTTGAAGCTTCGGTTGCGCGTCAAAGACTTGTCCCTACAACTCCACTTTTGAAGGCTCTCGACTTTTCAAGAAAGATGGCTCAGCGTCCCTCCATTCCAGGTCACTGGAATACTCTGATGTATATTGAGGGATGTGCGCAATGTATGGAACGGCTATCTCATCGCCACTCTTTTGTAATTGAGTAATGTTTTAGCCCGTACGGCATGAGTCCTGTATCGGAGTCTGTAAATGATGTTCATTATCAATAAAGATCAAAGTTTCCTTTACTTAATATGTGATTCAATTTGTCTGTTTATTCTCTTAGATCTCATGTCTCGGATTTCCTTATGACTATGCCTTGTGCAAGCGCAAATTAGGTTCACACGACATCACTCCCGGGGGACGACAATCGATTTGATGTAATCGGAGCGTGACATAATGGTATCAGAGCACGGCTTTATATCTTTGGCCTCCAGTGTCGAGTTTCTAGTTTTAAACCGTTGACCTCGTGTCGATGAGATGAGTTGTTCCATACGATGAACCCAGGACATTTTCTGAAACTAACGAGAGTTGCCTTTTTTTTCTTACAGTTGCGGAAGCTCGGGCAGAGGACGAGACGAGCGCTTCCAGCGGCTCGAGTACTTCTAGACCCGAGCATTCCGTTAACCTAACGGGAATGACGCCTACCCTAGCCGGACCTTTCAGCGACTCGATGCAATGGATGCTACAGATGCTTGAAATACAACAACGTTAAAATGAGCTCCATCGTCAGCAGGCGGAGGCTCATCAGACCCAATTCGAGAATCGGTTCGAAGCTCAATTCAAGCTGCAGCAGCAGCAGCTGAATACACTCCAGCAAATCGTACAATCGATCGTGGACAACAACAATTCAACGTTGACGCCTGCCGTGACCGAGCCAGCGGTTCGATCCAATGAAGCTGAACCGGAGGCGCCCGTGCTCTCACCTGCGGCACCGAGAAGTTTTAATTTTGATGTGTCAAAATTCACAAAAAGCTGTCGTACTTCCTTCAATGGCATAGAAGATCCCTCCGTGGCGATCGACTGGTTGGAGGAGTTAGATGACAAGTTCGAGCTTCTGGGTGTTGAAGACTCGAAGAAAGTCGCGTGTGCTCAACTTCTACTTCGAATGAATACGTACGATTGGTGGGCCATACAGAAGCGAGCAATTCAACGTGAAGACGGGACGACGACGATCTCATGGGCCACATTCAGAAATGCGTTCGAGACCGAATATCTTTCTGTAGCCGTACGACAGGAGAAAGAAAATAAATTTATGCAGTTGAGGCAAGGAAATATGACTGTATGACAGTATGCGGTCGAATTCAACAAACTGGCCAAATTTGCTGGAGCCTATCTACCTACCACTGTAAGTCGAGCTCGACGATTTGAAGTGGGCTTATATTCCTCTATCTGTGCTCATGTTTCGGTGCATGAATACAAAACTAGGGGCGAGGCACTAAACCATGCCCTCCGTCTGGAGTCAGAGTATCCTCTTGCTACTACTGGCGCTGTTCACTTTGATAATAAATGCCATAGTAATGTGGAAGGCAACAACGTGTACAAGCGTCAAAATTACGGCAACGAAGGCGACAACCAGACGAAGGATCGAATAGTTGATCGAATAGTCCATAATTTCTGCCATAAAGAGGGGCACATGGCCAACGAGTGCCGATTGAAGAACAGAGCATGCTTCGGGTATGGCCGAATGGACCACATCGCACGTAACTGTCCGGAGAAGCCAAACCAGTGCCCCCAACAATATTATCCGAACCGAGGCCAAGCACCTCGGGCTCCACCGACAGCACAACAGAATGGCCAAGATCGTCACTCCAATGCTCAGGACCGCGTATACGCCATGACTTGAGATGAAGCGTTCGTTTCTGACACAGTCGTGACAGGTATACTACAATTCAATAATAAACCTGCTCGTGTATTGTTTGATTCAGGTGCCACGCATAGTTTTATATCGGCGGACTTCACCGTCGAGCACAAATTTCCCCTGACACCGCTGGGTCTCGATCTTACTGTTAACGTACCGTGGACATGCCACTACTTGCAAATTTAGTCTGCAGAGACGGAATCATCTGTATAGGTGGTCAAAAGATCAGTCATGATGCGATAGTTCTAGATATTAAGGACTACGATATCATTCTGGGGATGGATTGGCTCGGTCCCTACAATACAACCATAGACTGTGCTGAAAAGAGGGACACGTTCTGCATACCCGGAGTGCCTAAATTCTGCTATTCGTGTGGTAAGGTGTCGCCGACCTGCATGGTGATCTCCCCAATATTTGCTCGACGGATGCTGCATTCCAGATGCGAAGGCTATCTAGCGTCCATTCGAGACATGTGACAGTATGGTGCAAACGTGGGTCAGACCGACATTGTAGCACAATTCCAAGGTGTGTTCTCGGACAAACTGCCCGGCATGCCGCTCAATCGAGAGATTGAGTTCACTATGGATACATTCCCCGATACCCGACCGATCTCTAAAGACACATACAGAATGGCCCCTGTAGAGCTTAAAGAACTCAAAGTACAGTTGCAAGAGTTGCTTGACAAGGGATTCATTCGACCCAGCGTCTCGCTATAAGGAGCGCCCGTACTGTTTATCAAGAAAAAGGATGGCTCAATACGTCTTTGTATCGACTACCGCGAACTGAATAAAGCTACCGTCCGAAAAAAAATAACCCCCTGTCCCATATAGATGATCTGCTTGATCAGCTGCAAGGAGCTACGGTGTTCTCTAAAATTGATCTGCGTTCGGGTTACCATCAACTCAAGATCAAGCCGGACGATGTGCCAAAGTCTACCTTTCGTACTCAATACGACCATTATAAATTCCTGGTAACGTCGTTCGGCTTAACAAATGCCCATGCTGTTTTCATGGATTTGATGAATCGGATGTTCCGACCATTCCTCGACAAGTTCGTAGTAGTCTTTATCGACGATATACTTGTCTACTCGAAGAATAGGCAGCAACATGCTGAGCATCTACGGACCGTGCTTCAGACCCTTCGAGAAAATCAGTTATATACGAAGTGAAGCAAATGTAATTCTGGCTGAGCAGCATCGCATTCCTCGGACACATTATTTCAGCTGAAGGCATTGCAGTCGATCCAAAGAAACTTGAAGCCATTGTCGATTGGAAACGGCCAACGTCCGTCGACGAGATTCGAAGTTTTCTTGGCTTGACGGGATACTACCGACGCTTCTTAAAAGACTTTGCGAAGATCGCATCGCCTCTGACTCGCCTCACCCAGAAAGGAGTCGCATTTGAATGGTGAGACGACTGTGAAGCCTCATTCCAAGAGTTAAAGCAACGGATTGTCTCGGCCCCGATACTCGCACTTCCAAAGGGACTGAAGGTTTCTAGATATTCAGCGATGTGTCCGGTCAGGGCTTGGGGTGTTTGCTGATGCAGCGGAATATGTGATATCTTTTGCTTCCCGACAGCTAAAGCCGGACGAGAAGAACTACCCTACTCATGACTTGGAGTTAGCGGCAATTGTGTTCGCGTTAAAATTATGGCATCACTATCTTTATGGCGTGGCATGCACGATCTATACCGATCACAAGAGCCTCAAGTATCTATTCATGCAGAAGGAACTGAACTTGCGGCAAAGGCGTTGGCTAGAACTGATCAAAGATTATGACCTGACTATTGACTATACATCGGAAAAAGGAAACGTTGTGGAGGATGCTCTGAGTCAAAAGTATATTGTCTCGCTATCCATTGACCGCAGACTGTTATGCGACCTAGAAGAGATGGGCATCGAACTTCGAGTCCTGTTCAGGAATGTGCAGTTGGCAAAGTTGTAGTTAGTTCTGAGCTTGCAAGAAAAGATCAAGACCGCTCAGAAGGACGATCCGTACCTGAAGAAGATGCGAGAGCTAATCTCGACGGGTAGGAAGACCGACTTTATGGAAGATGAAACCGGCATGCTTCGATTGAAGGGTAGGCTATGCGTTCCGGATGATTCAGAACTCATAAAGGAGATATTATCGGAGACGCACTATACGAAGTACACCTTGCATCCCGGTAGTACGAAGATGTACAAGGACCTCCGCACATACTTCTAGTGGCACAGAATAAAAAAGATATGGCACTCTTCGTGTCGCAATGCATGGCCTGTCAGCAGGTGAAAGCTGAGTACTAGAGACCGAGCGGGAAGATGTAGAATCTGGCGATTCTGGAATGGAAGTGGCAGCACACGTGCATGAATTTTATTGTTGTTCTGCCGAAGATGCTGCAGGGAAATGATTTGATCTGGATCATCGTCGATCGACTAACCAAGTCAGCGTACTTTATTGCCATTAAAGTTACTTGGAGCAATGATCGCTTGGCACAGATTTATCTTGATGAGATAGTACGGCTGCAAGGAGTTCCAGTATCCATCGTCTCTGATCGGGATTCATGTTTTATGTCACGATTCTGGAGTAGCCTTCAATCGACTCTAGATACCAAGTTGCAGTTCAGCCTAGCTTACCATCCTCAAACCGATGACAAAACAGAGTGCCTCAATTAGATTCTCGAAGGTATGCTACGACTCTGCGCAATTGACTTCAAATCAAACTAGGATGTTTATCTACCTCTGGCCGAATTTGCATACAACAATAGCTATCAATCCAGCATCTAAATGGCGCTGTATGAAGCCTTATACAGACGAAAGTGCCGATCATATATTTGCTAGGACGAAGTCGGAGAGCAGCAGATTCTCGGTCCAGAATTGGTGGAACAGACTATACAAAAAGTTCAGCTCATTCGAAAAAGATTAAAGATCGCACAGAGTCGTCAGAAAAGCTACGCGGATGTTCATCGTCGATCCCTCGAGTTTCAAGAAGGCGATCACATATTTCTCAAAGTGTCGCCTATGCATGGAGTTACTCGGTTCGGTACGAAGGAAAAGTTGAGTCCGAGATTCGTTGGGTCGTTCGAAATACTCGAGCGGGTCGCCCCAGTGGCCTATAAAATTGTCCTACCATCGGCGCTTGAAGGTGTACACAATGTCTTCCACGTCTCTCAGTTGCGGAAGTACATACACGACCCTAGCCACATGGTAGATTTTGGCCAGCTGGAGCTAAAGTCGGACTTATCCTACGTTGAAGAGCCAGTTCAAATCTTAGAACACAAGGATAAGCTACAGCAGAATCGAGCGATACCTCTTGTCTGCATCCTCTGGAAAAACCATTCAGTCGAAGAGTCGACGTGGGAGCTTGAATCGAAAATGAAGGAGAAATTTCCTTCATTATTCTCGTAGAGGTAGGTTCTATCCTTAAGTTTCGAGGACAAAACTTTTTATTAGTTAGTTATTGTGTAGTGCCCCATCCCTACATCGTTTCCCATTTTTGTCCACGGGGTGCGCGAGAAAGGAACACTGTCTCTATCGATTCGGTTGGGACCGATAGGTCGGAATCGACTGAGTCGATCGAACGGGAACGGTTGAATTAAGATCCATTCCACGTTATGGAATGGCTTCTTCGAAACCAAGTCCCATATTCAGCGGGTTGCGCCTCGAGGATTGGCTCTGCGGCTGAGTCGGGAGAGACCTCCCGTTGCTCTGATTTTCATGTCGCACTCGATTTGGCTTTGTCTTTGGTTTTCATAAATGTTTTCGATGGGTTTTCATGACTTGTGTTTTTGAGCTTCGCATTCATATCAAAATTCCTTGAATTACACAGTGTTGTAATCAGTTGCTTATGCGATTGCAGGTGATCGCGTAGGCGACATCAGCGCAGCCAACCGGTCGCTCGCTTGAAGCAAGTCTAAGGCGAGTGGCTGACCTCCTTCGTCTCGTCCCCTATACTTCAAAATCAATATGAAGTAAATGAATGCTTGTCATAATAGTGTAGAATCAAAGAAATTGTGGTACGATTCTTCACAAAATACTTGCTACCAAACTGCCGGTATTGAAAATGAAAAACATGCTTCCTTATGCAATTCCACTTAGCCTATGCAAAACAATGAATGAATCGATTAACGTTTATTGCAATGATATGGCTAAGTAAATCAATTAAGTTCATAACAAAGGCAAAGTTTTGCACATAAAAGAGAGATGATAAGGTTCTAGAAAAGAGATAACATATTTCAAGACTCTGCAAAACGGTCATTGGATAACTTATCGACAAGGTGTAGTTTCCTCGAACGGTTGCCTAGGCCAAAGGACCGATTCGGCCCGAGAGAAACGAGTATAGCAAGCGCCAGCCTTACATTGGCGTGGGTTATGCGGGAACTTTCGTACAGGGTCGCTACCCTCCGTGAAAGGGTCGCCGTCTAACCCAGCTATAGTCCATGACGGCTTGACATTGCCAGTGGCCTTCACACCCTTTTACTGCTTAACTAATGCATGTGACACGGGATGAATATGATAGCTGCTTAATGTTTACAAATTTATATGCTTGTCTCGAAACATTTAACATGCAAATTGATCAGGATGGTTAGAAAGATCACATAAATAGCTAGTTACCATGTTTATAAAACTGCTTGAATCAAATATAGAGCTTGTATTTTAATTAGCCATTCGCTAGTACATGTGATCGTACTGATCCTCGCTCTTTGCAGGTTCCGCGAATCAGGAAGGACGCGCCAACTAGCTCGGTGACGTTCGTATTTTGAAGCTTCGGCCGTGCGTCGAAGACTTGTCCCTGCAACTCCACTTTTGAAGGCTCTCGACTGTCCAAGAAAGATGGCTCAACGTCCCTCCATTCCAGGTTACTGGAATACTCTGATGTATATTAGGGATGTGTGCAATGTATGGAACGGCTATCTCATCGGCACTCCTTTATAATTGAGTCATGTTGTTGCCCACGCGACATGAGTCCTGTACCGGAGTCTGTAAATGATGTTCATTATCAATAAAGATCAAAGTTTCCTTTACTTAATGTGTGATTCAATTTGTTTGCTTATTCTCTAATCTCATGTCTCGATTACCTTATGACAATGCCTTGTGTGAGCACAAATTAGGTTCACACGGCATCACGCCTGGGGGACGACTATCGATTTACGGAATCGGGGCATGACATAATGGCATCAGAGCACGGCTTTACGTTCTTGGCCTCCAGTGTCGAGTTTTTAGTTTCAAACCGTTGACCTCATGTCGATGAGATGAGTTGTTCCATACGCTGAACCCAGGACATTTTCTGAAATGACAAGAGTTGCCTTTTTTCCCTGCAGTTACGGAGCTCGGGCAGAGGACGAGACGACCGCTTCCAGCGGCTCGAGTACTTCTAGACCCGAGCATTCCGTTAACCCAATGGGAATGACGCCTACCGTAGCCGGACCTTCCGGCGACCCGATGCAACGAATGCTGCTGATGCTCGAAATGCAACAACATAAAAATGAGCTCCATCGTCAGCAGGCGGAGGCTCATCAAACCCAATTCGAGAATCGGTTTGAGGATCAATTCAAGCTGCAGCAGCTGCAGCTGAATATACTCCAGCAAATCGTAAATCGGTCGTAGGCAACAATAATTAATTGTCAGGTATGGACTTGTATTACAAGCTAATACTTAGCCACGACCTTTAAAATAATTTGATGCGACTTAAGTAGTATTTTGGTTAGGTAAACTATATATATATATATATATATATATATATATTATATATATATATATATATATATATATATATGAGGAGTGCTCTATAACCAACCGGTTGGTTTTGTATTATAGAACCAACCTAGGTTATACACGTTGGATTGGAATTGCATGGTTGAGATTAAATGTATGCCTGTCAATGGTAGCTTATCGGTCGGATGTTGGCATTACCACATCCGAACCGATAGCTATCGGATACATCCGATAACCATCCGATACGATCGGATGGGAGTTTTAGCTCCCGTATCCGTTACCGATAATTTTAACGGATATCGGGTAATATCCGAACCAATAAACCACACATTTCCTTCCCCCCAAAAAAAAGAATAATGAAGTATGAAAGTAATAAAAAAAAAAAAATCAGATCAAGTTCAAAATTCAAAATGACAGAAATCAAACAGAAGAGAGAAAAAATCGGAGAAGAAAAACATACTAGAATGAAGATCTGAACGGCTTGTGCCTCTGTCCTTCATAACCTTCCTTAAGTTTGGGGAGAGAGAAGGAGTCTCTTTTAGTTTTAGGATTTTAGAGTCTCATTTAGTCCCTTTGTGATTCTATCAAATATAATCTACACCGTTCATATTTATATAAAATATATTGTATATATTTAATTATCCTATTATCGGGTCGGATGTTATTGGACCGAATTTGACACTTCCCGTATCCGCATCCGATATCCGATAAATATCCGTTAAGACATCCATATCCGACCATATCCAAAATTTTGATATTATCGGTTCGAATGCGAATTTTCGATCTACTATTGACAGGCCTAATTAAATGACTTAAAAAGATGGTGGGATCTACATCTTTTAATCTCAACCATACAATTCCAATCCAACATGTATAACATATGTTGGTTCCATAATACAAAACCAGCCGCTGATTTTGGAGCGTTTCTCTGTGTGTGTGTGTGTGTGTTATATATATATATATATATATATATATAAATAAATATATAATATATATATATAAATATATATAAAATATATAATAATTTCTTAATCATTTCTCTTCTAATTTTTAATCAAATCATAAATCGCGACTATAATAGTCATTTCCTATTTCTCGATTCGATTATCGTACCAAACTCTAATTTTAGGCTTATATATATAACTAGGCTATTTGGACTTTTCTTGGACTCAATGGAACCGTCTGTGCCATCTTTTGGGATCATCTTGTGGAGCATAGTATTGTATCTATCCCGTGTCGACACATTCAAGTCGCGTACGTCGACTCCAACCAAATTTAGGCGAGTACATTATCTAATTGTTTTCATCATGATAGTATCTATATTGCCTGCTCTAGACTACTTTACTTGATGCTGACACATTGTTAACACGGATTGGTACTATATGGATCTTGTTATGCGATGTTATCCCCTTATCGGGTATATCGAATATTTTATGCTCATATACTTTATCATGTACATCGTGTACTCCTTGTATTCGTATTATCATATACTCTCATGTGCTCTCATGTACTCTCATGTGATCTTATGTACTTCATGTGCTTTATTCTCAAACTAACAATATGTACGTAATGTAACGTGATCGGATCCTTGTGTATTGATTGGGGTAGGTGGAGTAGAAGTAGTTATGTGATTAAATCCCCTAGTGTACTCATGTATATATCGATTATACCCTCACGTATAATAGAGTTACCATAGATTACTCATGTACAACCTAAACCAATCACATAACTGTCTTGTGCTCTAAATCACGTATATTTATTATAGTTTAACATGTTCTCTATTTTATTCATGTACTCAGTTTTCTTATATCTTCATAATTTATTTCTATATTTCCTGTACTTACTTTCTAGCATGTATTTTATTCTATTGCGAGTTATATAATTCCTACCATGCAATGGAATTGCTTTTAGAGTTATGTTGTTAAGTACTGAGATGAGCAGAATGTCAGGACATGACGGGTCAACTTCTGTCCTTGTTTGGTTAGGAAGTTGGTTTGAAGTATCGTAATGTTGTGCGAATCCCAGTGGCAAGCAGAGATTTATTTATCATATTCTTAACTCTTATCACTGGTTCTAATTCTTTATGTCGTGCTTCCTTTGTGGTACTTGCTATTTGAGGTCTAACCTCTCTGGTTTTGCATGGCCAGATTTAGAGCCAGCTCTGAGGACTCGCTTACTTCCACCCCCAAGATGGTCAATACTAGAGGGATGATCGTAGGAGGACACGAGTGGGTTCCTTGATTTCCTGTTCGTTTTGCTACTTACTTTACTTTTTGCCGCTTGGTACCGATATTTTAGTCGGACTGTCTTGCACTTACTTTTACATAATTGTAACTTAGTTAGACTGCAGCTGATAACGATTGTGTATACCTTGTATATCATCTGGCTAATTTTGTAAATCCAGATCTCAAGAATATTTTGACTGAGCGTTTGGGACGTTGTACTGCTCATTCTTATATGTTCTCTACTTACTGCTTTTCATTGAATGATTGGGACAATAGAGGTTAGTGACTAGTGAGACTTGCATGTAGTATGCACCCCTTTGTCTTGTAGACACATTGATATTATACGGTATTCATCTACCCGTAATACGTAGCTGGCTGAGTCATTCCCCCGCTCTCCGATATTCTGGATTGGGACGTGATATATGTGCTTTGCTCCAATCCTGACCGGATAACTATTTTTTAGATAATGTTATGCCCATATCCTGGACTTTATAATGACAAATCTTGATGTATTTTTAGATCGTGAGTTGACCTCTGGAGAGCTCGCCATTGTATTTGTTTTATGTTTCGCTATCGGATTTGTCTCTGATACAGTCTAGCCATGTATATTCATTTGTAGACTTTAGTTGTTTAGAGTTATTGATATCTTTCCATATCGTATCTTCCTTGGCTGTTTCTAATGTTATTTGAGTACATTTGTTATTATGGATCATATAGATGTTGTAGATATTTATTGGGTACTTGACAGCGTTCTACCACCGATACTGCAACGTTGGCTGGGCGTGGCCCACGTACTCGTGTCCGAATATTCGGGTGCGGATCGTGATAAAAAGTTTTTCTTACTACAACACTCGAAAGAAAAAGTCTTTAAGCTCAAAGCAAAGTCAGTTTCCTTACTACAAAAGCAAAAGTCACTTTCTCACTACAAAAGCAAGTCACTTTTTCACTCAACTGGACACTTCAAGAGCTTCAAACAAGATTTCCAAGTCTTTAAAATGACAAGTATAAGAGAAGCATGCTTCCCCTCTTCGTTAAGCTTTACCTGAATAAATATAAAAACAATACTAACACAAACTATAATGATCGAAATAAGTCAACTACGGTTCCAAAATAATGACCAAAAGGAGTTAGCTATGTATTGACAAGTTTGCAGTGAATTAATTTTAACATGCTAAGGGAAAATAGATGCTAGAAGGAAATATACTTGATTTATTTTTAAGAAAAATGTTGCTAATGCTATCCTAAATTTTGTATATTCAAACACATGATACTATGCTTGATTTCTTAGGAACCCAATTTCACACATAAACTATCCTATAATCCTCCACACTCACCATACTTATTGCAGTCTTGAACAGAAAGGATCACCAAATTCGTAGTGTACACTACGCTACCTACCTATGATACACACGATGCACACATCACTTGAATATACTGATTCACTAGGTACTTATACCACCATGGACACAAAAACTCTGCACATAGGGCTGTAGTTTCTTGCTGCTTATTGTTGTTGCTTCTACTACTGCTTATTTCTACTGCAAACTGTTGTTTTACTGTTGCTGTTGTAACTGCTATTATAAGTGGCTGCTGGTTACTACTGCTGCACATGATACTGATACACACAAGTAATTCACTCCTATACAGACACATGAACATACAAGAACACATACACTCACGATTACTTGGATTTACTATTTCATATTTCATGATACACATACCCTATACTCACACATATACATATTGATAACCCATACCCCAACTCTATATCCCTTTGCTCATAAAACACATTTCAAACACTTCACACTACTATTCCTTAGCACTGATACATAAGACCCACACTCTATTCATATCCTACATAAACACATTCAATTTCACATACACCTAAAGACAACCATAACACACACATACTCGGTTGCAGGGACAATTCACATGAACACAATCAAATTTTTGATACTTTCATGTATCCTGCACATACATTCCTGAACAACACTCTGGACACTCACTGTACAGTCCACTTCCATTGATACATGTGCACACACAGAGACACCTATAAATACACTGGATTCTGCATATAAAATCTGGAACCGCACGCACACAAGTTAATCCTAATTGCTAGTTTTGAATTTTTGGAGATTACCGGTGCATACATATGTTAAATATTTAGTGTGTATAAACAGAAATAATGAGCACCCAACAAAAACATTTGCAGATACTCCAAATTAAAGCATTTATATAAAAAATCAGTCATAAGGCTTCCAAAAAAACTCGAGTATGATACTAACTAGTGTCTATTCTTCCTAGGTATGTAGTGAGAAGCAACTTTGTCTCACGTAGCAAAGGAGAGCATGGTCTCAAGTCTAAAGTGCTACTATTATAACATCACAATCTAGATAAGTGGTAAATCTATAAAGTAATTTGACAATATACGTAACCCAAGAAAAAGACAAGTTGTATTTCAAATAAAATGGTTCAAAAGCAGCAAAAAGATATTTTAGAGACAAATTATCTTTCATCGTCTAACAAGTTACGGAGTAACTGATCGACCATGCAATTATACTTCCCATTGCTTTATTCAAAAAAAGCTTGATATGTTGGTTGATAGAGAGTCACTATCTCATAACCCTCTACTACATGTTGCACAGAAACTTTCCAACAATCAACACCAAGTGGCATATGATGTACTAGTGATTTAGGATCCCTTGATAGAATTTCCTGTGGCAACAACTGTATTTTTGTCTAACTACCTTAGCAATTTGCATCTTGAGCTCTCATGATTAGAATTGTGAAAAGATACATGCTTTTTTTTTTGCTTTGTGTTGTCTTATGAACTGGACTTGTTTGTTTCTTTTGCTTTGTGTAAGTTGTTGGCAGAATGTTGAACACCGACATTATCTTTTTGCTATAATACTAAATGTTAAGTTTAACCCATAAATACAAAAGAATCTGAATAATTAAAAGCAATATATTGAGATACTTACCGAAGTACTTCCTTCTTTTCGAACCATTACAATAAAATTGTTTATTTAGTTTTTCAAGGCCAAACTCATTTTCTAATTTATTAACTTTGTCCCCCATTTGTGCTTACCCTCCAACTTCGACGGAGCTGCTCCATATCAAAGCCCTCTTATTCGTCCTCGTGGATCAGGACCGAGTATCTTTGCAACAATATCATCTTTTAAAGAAGAACCATTTTCTTGTGTTATGTACTTTCTGACTTCTTGTTGAATTACAATAGGAAGAGTTCTACTAAGACTATTATTGTTGTTAATAATACTACAAAGTAAGTAATATATATTCCATTTGAAGCTATCGAATATAAGAACATGTGTCATATTGAGAAAGACATTAAAGGACCAAAATTAAAATTTATTAAAGAGAAAGTTAACAAAAAATCAACCAAATCACAACTTAACAAGAGTTTACATTTAACCAAAGATGTGACATAAAGACAATAAATTAATTAGATTAGTTTTTTATGGTAAAGAATCACACCTACAAATTAGACATGCTATAGATGATACAAATCAACCAAATCACAAGTTTACAACATATTTCATTAAACATAGTAAAATCCATGCATCAATTGTTAGATATCATATAAAAGAGACTGTACAAAGAATGAAGCATATAGGTTATGATATCCTAATCTTGACCTTTTTTTTATCCAAATGATTGTTAGTGGCATGGGCTTGTTAATTTTGCTTTAAAACTACTGGAATACTACTACTGTGTACTTATTGCTAAGCATTCTTCTACTGCTATTGTTTGTTACTGTCTTCACCCAATGACACCTATGCTTTGAATTGAAGACTGATACTCTTCTAATACTAGGTTGAAGGCTGATACTCTTCTAATATTGGACATAACACACCCCTTAGCTCTGATACTGCTACTACCTTAGCTCTGATACTGCTACCAGTAGGCTGCATTCATATGGGAATGCATAGGGGAAGCCGAGATAGATATCAGGCCACTGGCTTCAGTATTGCCTATTGACCCATGCATATGGAAATGCATGGGTATAGCAGTAGTATAGAGGCAGTTGTGTAGATATAGGAGCATTGTAGCAGCTTTTGAAAATATTAGGATAGCAG